>JAIUZE010009778.1:0-11432 GCA_022085475.1 Heliosperma pusillum | reverse complement strand
ATCAGCATACCAAGAAGAAGAGTCAGTAATCGCCATTAATGAATCATCAGCAAACGAATCATTAATTGGTGTTGGCAATCCTATTTCAGTTACTCTTATCCTTGAAAGATGGTCAGCGACTACATTTTCTGCTCCTTTCTTATCCCGGATCTCTAGATCGAACTCTTGAAGGAGCAAGATCCATCGGATAAGCCGGGGTTTTGCCTCTTTCTTTGAAAGCAGATATTTCAAAGCAGCGTGATCAGTGTAAACAATGACTTTCGATCCTATAAGGTAAGAACGGAATTTGTCTAAGGCATATACAATGGCAAGAAGTTCTTTTTCTGTAGTGGCATAGTTGATTTGGGCAGGATCTAATGTTTTACTAGCATAGTAAATAGCATGAAGGAACTTTTCCTTTCTTTGCCCCAAAACAACTCCAACGGCGTAATCACTCGCATCGCACATATGCTCAAATGGAATATTCTAATCAGGTGACTGGATTATAGGTGCGGTGATTAGAGCGCGTTTGATTTTGTTGAATGCCTCAAGGCATTCCTTCGTGAAATTAAAAGGTGCATCCTTAAAAAGGAGCTCAGTCAGGGGCTTGGCTATTTTAGAAAAATCTTTAATAAACCGTCGGTAAAAACCGGCGTGGCCAAGGAAACTCCTGATTCCTTTTACATTAGCAGGTGGTGGCAGTAGCTCAATAACTTGGATCTTAGCTCGATCCACTTCAATACCTCTTTCGGAAATGATGTGTCCTAAAACTACGCCTTCGTTCACCATGAAGTGACATTTTTCCCAGTTGAGAACAAGGTCGACTTCTTCACAGCGTTCTAGCACTTTCGACAGATTTGTTAAACAATTATCGAAGGAAATACCATAGACGCTAAAGTCGTCCATAAATACTTCCATGATAGTCTCAACGAAATCAGAAAAGATACTAGTCATGCAACGCTGAAGAGTTGCGGGTGTATTACACAAGCCAAATGGCATTCGGCGATAAGCAAAAGTGCCATAGGGACAGGTGAAGGTGGTTTTTTCTTGGTCCTCAGGGTGGATAGGAATTTGGAAAAATCCTGAATAACCATCTAAATAACAGAAAGATTTGTGGCAAGCTAACCTCTCTAACATTTGATCAATGAAGGGCAGAGGATAGTGATCTTTTCTAGTTGATTGATTCAACTTCCTGTAGTCAATGCACATACGCCATCCCGTCACAATCCTTGTGGGGATGAGCTCATTCCTTTCATTCTTGACTACTGTTGTTCCTCCTTTCTTGGGAACAACTTGGACAGGGCTAACCCATTTTGAGTTAGAAATTGCATAGATTATGCCAGCATCTAGCAATTTCAGAACTTCAGTTTTAACTACCTCTTGCATGTTTGGGTTAAGACGGCGTTGACCTTGAACACAAGGTCTTTGGCCTTCTTCTAAGTTAATTCTATGCATGCAAAAGTCAGGGCTTATGCCTGTGAGGTCTTCAAGTTTATAGCCTATTGCCTTTTTATGTTTCCTAAAAACAATCAATAGTGAGTTAAACTGATTTTCATCTAAAAGAGCACTTACTATGACCGGGCAATATTCAGACTCATCTAAAAAAGCATATTTTAGATTTGAGGGAAGAGGTTTAAGTTCAGGTTTATGTACTTCTGCCTTGGCAGGAGCATCAATTAAGCTTATGAACTCCTCAACTTCTTCAGACAGTATCTCTTTACCAGTCAAGTCCCTTTCCAGCTCACTGATCTCAAAATTGTCATTCTCAGAGATATCCTCTAACAATAAAATTGCTTCTAAAGGATCCTCAATTATTGATGGGTACAGAGATTCATCAACGATTGAGTCGACAATGTCAAGAAAACAGCAAGGCTCTTCAAGCATAGGGCTCTTCATTGCACTGTTTAAGTTGTAGGTGACCTTATCATCACCTACTTCTAATGTCAATTTTCCATTCTTGACATCGATTACTGCTCTCGCAGTGTGTAGAAATGGCCTTCCTAGAATGATAGGGATTTGCGAATCTTCTGCCATATCTAACACTATAAAATCGACTGGAATGAAAAACTTCCCTACTCGAACAGGTACATCTTCTAAAACTCCCATAGGTTGTTTTAGAGAACGATCTGCCATTTGCAGGGTGATACTTGTGCATTTCAGAATTCCCATATTCAATTTTTCGCAAATGGAATAGGGCATAACGCTCACACTAGCCCCTAGATCGCATAAAGCTTTATCAATCGTGTAGGTGCCTATAGTGCAAGGTATAGAGAAACTACCAGGATCCTTCAACTTAGGAGGGGACTTATTTTGCAATAACACACTGCATTCGGCGGTGAATGCGATGATTTCAACATCATCCAGAGTCCTCTTCTTTGTTAAGATATCCTTCATAAATTTCGTGTAAGAAGGTATTTGAGTGATTAATTCAGTGAAGGGAACCGTTACTTGGAGGTTTTTGACGACTTCCATGAATTTACCGAATTGGGTTTCCTTATGATTTCTCCTCAAACGTTGGGGAAATGGAACTTGGATCTTGATGGGTTCCTTTTCAAGTTCATCCTTCTTTTTAGATTTGTCTTCCGCTTCCTTAGCGGTGGATGGTTGGGTTTCTTTTTGGCTTTCTACTTGTGAAGGCTCAACTGTTGGTTCTTTGGGTTTCTGAGGTTCCGTATAAGTGGTACCACTCCTAAGGGTGATAGCATTTGCGGTGTCCCTCGGTTGTTCACCATGAGGTGGGAGTTGGCCTTGTTTTCTTTGGGTAATAGAGGTAGCCAATTGGGCCATTTGAGTTTCAAGCATTTTGATGGCAGCATCTTAGGCTTGATCACTCTTTTGAAATTGAGCAAACATCGAATCCTGTTTTTGAACAACTTGTAGAAGCATGGATTCAATTTTGCTCAAACTTGAGTCATTTGGTTGGCCTTGTATTTGAGGTGGTTGGTGTTGATTTTGGTAAGGTTGGTTGAAGTTAGGTTGGAATTAAGGTCTCTGGTTTTGAAATCCGGGTGGATTGTAAGGCTTTTGTTGGTGTGGTATGAATGGTTGTTGAGTTTGTTGGTGGGGATTTTGAACGTTGGTACTTTTGTAGGATAAAAACGGGTGGTTTTTTGTGTTTTCGTTATAGAAGTTTGAGAAAGCGTTGCCTTGCCTATATCCTTGATAGGCATTGACTTGCTCTATTGAACTTCTACAATCTTGAAAACTATGCCCTCCAATCCCACATGTTTTACATACCACTACGTGGTTAGTGACGTTGATATGTTCCTTGGATTGGGAAGAGCTTCCTACTTGTTGCTGCAGAAGGGCTAATTGGGCTTCCAGGAGTGATACTTTACTCGAATCATCCTGCTTGGCTTTGAGCGGTATAGCACACGAGTTGCTATACTGAGAATCGTGAATTGCCATTGACTCGATAGTCGTACTAGCTATATCTACATCGATTTGATCAAAACAACCATTGTTAGCGGAGTCGAGGATACGACGTGATTCGCCACAACAACCGTTGTAGAATGTGATAGCCAAGAACCATGAATCAAGGCCATGATGAGGGCATTCTCTTTGTAATTCTTTGTACCTTTCCCATGCCTCATAAAGGCTTTCGTCGCCCCTCTGACGGAATCCAGTAATTTGACTTCGTAAGAGTGCGGTCCGTTCTGGTGGGAAGTACTTTTGATAGAAAGCGAGAGCTACACCATCCCAGTCGACTATTCCTAAGGCAACTCGGTCAAGACTATTGATACAGAGTTTTGCCTTTCCTCTTAAAGAGAAGGGAAAGAGCATTTCCCTAATCTGTTCTTGGGATACTCCAGTTTGTCTAATCGTGGAGCAATAGTCACAGAAGTTTTGGATATGAAGGTTGGGATCCTCTGTGTCATTGCCTCTAAATTGATTTCTTTCTATTAAATTGATGAAGGCAGGTTTGATTTCGAAGTTTTGAGCTGTAATTTGAGGTGTAGCGATACCCTTTGGAAGTGTATCTGCAGTGGGTTTAGAATGGTCGGAAAGTCGAACCATTTTTGGTTGTGAAGATGAAGATGGAATGTTGGTTGAAAGTTGATTGATTTTTTGAAATGGAGATGAAAATGGATCTTCTTCTCCTTCAAGATTAGGTAAGATATCCGAGTATTTATCACGAATACGATCTAAACTTGAAATGTCAGAAGCTTTTGAAATTTCGTTAAATAGCTTTAATCTCCTACGCAGAGTTCTTTCTAGTTCAGGGTCTAAAGGAATAGGGGTCCCTAGTGTAGAAGATCTGGGCATAAGATAGGAAAGCTAAAATGAAAAATCAAGAGAAGTCTAAAGGAATTTGAATTCCTACAGACTAGATAAAACTAATCGTGATAGAAATCACAATAAAAAGGAAAACTAAACCGTAATCCCCGGCAACGGCGCCAAAATTTGATCAGGCCTGTCGCAAGCCCGATGCAAAGATAAATTACCCAGACTAGGCTAATAACAAATTAATGTAATTAGGGAAGTAGGGGTCGATCCTCAGGGAGATGGTGTTTCCTATGGATTGTGAATCGTCTCACAATTAAGTTTTATCTAATGATTTTCTGGGTTTTGGATTTTGTGATGTCTAAACTAATAAAGAACATAAATAAAAACAAAACAAACTGAAATGGAAATGATAAAGCAAATAATAAATTAACAATAATGAGAAGCATCTAGGGAAATAGGTTCACACATGTAGATTGACATATTAATGAAATTGGATTTAGGATATGCAAATAATTCATTGAGCGTTTGTAAGAATGGTGTGTTCATTACAATCATAGATCAGATGGTCTAGCAGGCTTTTAGTGCGATTTACTAGGTCTTAATCCACCATGTCACGCTTTGTCTATTCAATTCTTGTATATCTACCTTGGAAAATAATTCCATACTAGTCAATGATTGTGATCAAGAATCGTCAACTATCGTTAAAGTCCAAACATGCATAGACACAATGTTTTAAAAGTACAATTTCCTTTATCCAATTATCATATTTTAATTAATCTAACGTGGCTACCCTACACCCTAGAAAGGTGACTACTCACTCATGGTTGTGTTGATATTAACAATGAAAGTTAAGATAAGCATATTTAAGTGATTTTGACAATAATTTAGACTCTCTATGTGGCGATAATAACGACGCTATATGACAATCTAAGAAATGAAACTGCGATTATAAAAATATGAAAATGAATCTAAATGATATGAATAGAAAATGACAATCAAATGGAAAGCAATAAAGAACATTAAGCAAAGGATAAATTAGGAATACCTAGGTGACGATCAACGATGAAAGCGATAACAATAATAGAAATCCCTCGCATAGAAATACCGTACCTTGAATTACAACTGTTGAACCCAACAAAGTAGATGCAAGAGATTGAAATTCTATTTGAACTAAGCTAATGTTTTGATAGGAAATAGACGAAAGTAAACTAGAACAAAAGACAAAAATAGAAGAGAATCTAAACTAGAAAGACTAAAGCTAAAAGAAATATAAGACAAGATTGTGTAAGAAAATGTATATGATGGATGTATATATGATGAAAGTGTATGATCCTTGAGCATCTATTTATAGTATTAGGGTTTCGTGGAGAAGAGGTCGGGCAATAAATACATAGGTCAAAAATAGGATGAAGGAGCCGCAATGCACTGAGCAGCAGGAATACCCGATCGGGTACACCACTTACCCGATCGGGTAAGTTGCCTTCTGGAAGCTCTTGACTAACTCTTCAACTTCCTTTGCTTTGACTTGACTTACAACATCCCCCTTGACTCTACAATCGGGTTTGTTGCTTGGATATGATGTAAAGCGATGAATTCTCCCGTCTAATTGATTGGTCTTCCGACAACTACAAAACCGTCTTTGCTTCTTCTCACCCTTAAGTTAATGAACCTTCTCGAAATGCCTTACACATGGTCAAGCTTGCATCTTCAAATTGTCGGGTTCTAGGCAAATGCTCGGAAATATAGAAAAAAGGCGTAGAAACGTCACTTTCCCTACAAAACAAGTTAGAACACAGGAATTCGCCTAGAAGACGATATTAGCTCATAAAATGGCTTAACAAAGCACAAATGACAAACAAAACCGAGCTAAAGTGGGGGTTAAAATCATACAAATATTCACTTATCATAGAGGCCGCTATCGAGGCGAGCAGGATTAGGTGTTCGATTAAAGAACTTCCTAATACATACCCTCACCCCTTACTCCAGATCTCTGTGAACATCTGTGTTCATTGGCATCCACGAGAGTCATTCTAGATATAGAATCCTAAGGGTAACGAGTTCTTAGTGTTCATGCCATTACTTTGTGTCTTGACATGACGTGAAGTATTCGAACGGATCTAACTTTCCAAAAAAGATGGTGGCGACACCACAAATGCGTATTTATGCGCTTGTCCCTTGTTTCTCCATCTGTGGTTCCCCGTGCGCCACAGTTTAGAAAGGATCGCGAATTCGTGTATTAGAGGTGTTCTCTGTTCCTGCAGGTTAGTCTAAAAACAGGTTTGGTAGACGACGGTTTCTGCCGTCATGCTGCCGAAAATCACATAGAATTCACATAATAGAAATCACATGGTTTACATGTAGCATATTGGTGACCTAAAATGGCGCAAAAGTGAGCTACCTCCTAAAAAAGAGTTTTAAATGAAATGTATAAGTGTTTGAAATGACCAGACATGTGTAGGTGATCGAAATGACTAGACATGAGTAAGTGTTTGAAATGACCAGACATGTGTAGGTGTTTGAAATGACTAGAGAAGTGAAATGATTACCCTGAAAAACGAAAATGAAAATGAATAAGTGTGCTCATTTGGCAGCCATATCGTCTTCTGTCTTGAAAAGCGAACCCGACAAGGATTAAGAAAGCCTAGATGAAGTTAGTTAAGAAACTGATGATATTTTCCTTTATTATTCTTATCGAATTTCAAATGCCTACTTAGATGTCTTTCTATTTAAAATAATGACGGGTTGAATCTTCTGAAGGATTGCCTACGTATTCATTAAAGAAATGAAATCAAACCCTGTGCGTAGTTCGAAAAAATGTAAAACAATAATCGTTCGAAGCAAGAGCTTGTAATGAACTTAGAAAAAGGTAGCATGTGCTTTGTACTTGACGAAATGAGAATATCCAAATGTCAAAATGTAAACTACGACCGGAAAAGCGAACCCGACAAGGATTAGGAAATCCAAGATTGATATCGTTCCTCAGACTACCTTGGCACATATTGTAGAGTCTTGTCGAGAATGGGCAACTAGGTGGGCGCGTGTGAAATGTCAAAACTCAAGCGCATAACGACATTATTTTTTATTGGCCAGGGGCCGGTTTTATTTTGTGTCGCACGTGGGCTACGCGAGGCGCGTTTTGTGTTTTTTGCCTGAGAATTTGAATGAGTTTTTCCCTCTTTACAGTAACAAGCTCGACGAATTACGCATAACTAATACTATAGAAAAAAAATACTTTTGTGACCGTATAAGCTTAGTGTACATCCATCGAATACAGAAGATACGTGTATCTCTCTCACTCAACTAAATGAATGAAAGGATCGTCCCAAAGAGCATGGTGACATGGTAACTACAAATTGATTCGTCTGAAATATGTGAAAAGATAACGTTTGAGAGATTTTGTTTTGTTTGTAATTTTTGACTGGAGATATTTTTTTTATTTTTGACACTTTGAATTTGTATTGATTGACTGGATTTTTTTTGTCTTGTCTCGTGAATTTTTAAATATATTTGAGACTTTTTATTTGAAGTTGTTCGACTGTTTTATTTTTTTTGACAGTTTTAGGCACGATTGCACTAAAAAATTGGTTTGACCCTCGGGTGAGCTAGTTTTATAGCACCCATGGTAAGGGTATTAAATTATTTGGCATAGCATGCAATTTGTCTTTATCTGGTAGTCATATGAAATATAGGAATTGACGAATGGAGTCTCCAAACCTAGAGGTCACCTAGAGACACGGCGATCAATGAATTTTCACACCAGAAGATATGGAAAAGGTGGTAAATGCACGCCCTCGTTAAGGATTATTCTAAGAGGTCGAATGATCTACATTAAAGAGATACAGCCTAAAGTATTTTGAGACTATTCTACTAGTTAAGGGTAAAAAGTAGAACAAGTAACTAATAAAAAGTACATGTGCTCTTTTTTTCTTTCTGTTTTTGGAAATTCAAAGAGGACTAGGATGGTCCTATTTATTAACAATTGCTAATATAGTGAAGAAAAATAGCCCCTTTCAGATGTCGTCTTCAATTCTTATTCCTAGCACAATTAAGTCTTTGAAAGACTTTATGTTTTGGTATCTGAGGTGGCTTGCATAAATAGGTCTCAAATTGTCCACGAACCTTTACACACGAGTAGCTTCATCTGGACGTTCAACAAATTGTGTGCTAGTCTTCCTCCACCTACTTAGGAAATCTGTGAAACCTTCTTTCTCATTTTGGGTAAGAACCTCTAGAGTACGCATATTGACTTGGATTTCAGCATTGTCTGTGTACTACATGGCGAACTCAATTGCAGCATCATCCTAGGTTGCAATTTTCGTATGCTCCAAAGAATAGAACTTGTAATACCCGTAAAATCCGTCAATAAAATAAAAAGGAATTTAAAAATAATAATAATAAAGATAATTACGAAGCTAAAATCAATAGGTGATAAAATGAAAAATTTGGTAACAATACAATTACCGCTACCTTGAGTCGCTAAATTTAATAATAAAATTTATAGTCAAACATTAAGAATAAATGATAGTAAAATACAATCCTTAAATAAATTCACCCATGATAAAACAAGAAAGAACATATATAATTCTTGTGTCAATAATTGGTAAAATTGTATTGCATTTCGAAGTTGCATAAATCACCGTCTCGCGCATCTTTTTCCGTTGCACGAAAACCCAACTCAACACCACAATCCTAGCAGCCATAATGAGGGAAATAGACCCCCTTCCCCATGCTTGTGCCGCCACCCCCTACTCCTCCCCTTCCCAACACTTTTCTTTTTATCTTCCCCATAACCACCCTACTTATTCCTCCTCTTCCCAACACTCCTTCTTTTTCCTTTCCCCATAACTCCTCCTATTTACTCCTCACTCTACCTCCCACCAGATTACCATTCAAAACAAAGCAACAAAAAAAACAAAGTATAGAGAGAGGGAGAGCAAGGAAGAACCGAGAAAAGAGAAGAGGAAGAAGAAGAGAAAGCTAGGAGGAGGATCTTGCCTATACACAAAGTCCTTCACCTTGTAAGGGCTAAAACACTACACGCTTAGCATTTTATTCTCATTCACCACTTAATCTTGAGTAAAACAAATCCTAAAACGAACTATAAGAGTCTCCAATCATGCATGCAAGAACCTATACACATAACAATCATCAAAGTGTCAAATCCGGAGGTTGATAATTAACAGAATAAAAATCTGACTTAAACTTCTTATATTGCTATGAAAAAAAAAATTCGTACCTCTTCCTGTCTATAACTAGTGTACAAAAATTTTGTCAGAATCCCATGAGTCGTTTGCAAATGAAAAATCATACAAAAAGAACATGATTCTGTACCTCTTCCTGTCTATAACCAGTTACGTGGAGCACGAATATTCTCAAAAATAGACCTTAGATCTGGATACCATCAATTGAGGATAGTTGGAGAAGAAGTACCAAAAACCGCCTTTCGAACTAGATATGGTCACTATGAGTTCACCGTAATGCCGTTTGGTCTTACAAATACACCTGCCGTGTTCATGGACCTGATGAATCGAGTATTCCAACCATTCCTGGATAGGTTTGTAGTAGTCTTCATCGATGATATCTTAGTATACTCGAAGAATACGGAGGACCACGAGGAGCGCTTCAGACTAGTTCTTCAAATCTTAAGGGACAACCAGTTGTATGCTAAATTGTCGAAATGCGAGTTTTGGCTAAATAAAGTCTCTTTTCTGGGACACGTTATCTCAGAAGAAGGAGTTTCAGTTGACCCAAGCAAAGTGGAAGCCGTATTCAATTGTCCGACTCTGAAGAATGTCACCGAGATCCGTAGCTTCTTGGGTCTAGCTGGATACTACAGGCGTTTTGTAAAAGATTTCTCCAAGATTGCCCGACCGATGAATTCGTTGATGAAGAAGGCAAACAAGTTTCAATGGGACGACAACTGCGAGAAAGCATTCCATACTCTCAAGGAGTGATTAACCACCGCCCCAGTTCTAGCACTACCAAGCGGAAATGGAAATTTTGAGGTGTATACCGACGCATCCAAGAACGGTCTAGGATGTGTGCTAATGCAGGATCGCCGAGTCATTGCTTATGCATCCCGACAACTAAAGCCACATGAGGTTAATTACCCGACTCATGACCTAGAATTAGCCGTCGTTGTCTTTGCCCTCAAGATATGGCGTGATTATCTTTATGGAGTCACCTTCAAGATCTTTTCCGACCACAAGAGCCTAAACTATATCTTCACCCAAAAGGAGCTAAACATGAGACAAAGAAGGTGGTTAGCGTTGATCAAGGATTACGACATAGAGATCCAATACCACGAAGGAAAAGCAAATGTAGTGGTTGATGCTCTCAGCCGAAAGTGTGTGCACCCGCTATGTGGAGCTATATCACGAATAATGTGACAACCCACGCGAATGCGGAAATATAAAACATATAAGCATGTGAATTAATTTGCGGAAATACGGTATTTTAAAAACTTTTATACATGCAAGGTAGAAAATACGAGGAGTGTCAAAACATTTCAAACTAAGTACGAAATACAACAAAGAGACGGAGTCTCTCAAAATGTTAACAAAGAACAAGTGTTTAGCAAACTAGCTAAATAACGTCTAGAGGTGTTTCGTCCAGAAACAACGCCCGCATGCTCACACCCGAACCCAAAATACCACAAGCAAAAAGCCATCCAATCAAGCAACCTGTTCATCCATGAAAAACATGAACGCCACAGTCAATGGGGAGTAACTCCGGGTTCTCCCAGCCATATCACATTAAACGTACATAGAAGGAAATACAAAAGTAGAGCATGCATACATAAAGATATAAATGTGAGATACGATAAGGATAGATAGGCAATTCAATATTTAATGATAAGAGCATATGGAATACAAATCCGAATCCATAATGTGATACAAAGACTCGGGGAAGACACTCTTAGGCAACCGAATACACTCACTAGGGCTTGCATCTCACCGTTAGCGGTATAAGTTTGATAAGATTGAGACTCGACAACAAACCATGCCAAGTCATGCGATGATCATAATAAATCCATCATATTATCATCCATTCAAACGAACCAATACATTGACGATGCCAAGTCATGCAATGACCATGAATAAAATCATGAAATCACGCATTCAAAGACAACGACACAAAGACGACATCTCTCACGGTAAATGAAACGCACTAGCACCGTGTACATGGCAAGTATGATTAAAAGGCATCCACCGAATCACATTTCC
>JAIUZE010009776.1:0-26694 GCA_022085475.1 Heliosperma pusillum | reverse complement strand
TAACAATTATTTCGTATGATAAGTAATTTCAAGAAATTGGATAATTTGACTTTTCATTAGAGTAATGAAAAATAAATAATATGGCAGATTACTCCATAAATAAACTAGAAGCTCATTCAAATATAGAAGACTTGCTCACATCAAAGTGACAAGCGACCGCCTCACACTAAATTGATAGAACGCTGTCTCACATTCAATTGATAGGAGACAAAATAAATTGATAAGGGAACCTTTTCACATTAAAATGATATGAGAAGGTCTCATATTATATTGATAGGAGACTGTCTTACTCTATGTAGATAAGAGAGTGTTCTCACGTTATACAAATAAACATTCATCTCTTGTTATGTAGATAGGATACCAACTCAAATGAGAATGATAGGTGAAGGTCTCACATAATATTGATAAGAGACTAACTTACATTAATTTCATAGTAGACCGTCTCATAATTAATTGAGAAAAGATTGTACTGCATAATAACGACATTAGATTGTCTCACATTAAGTTGATAGACCATCGTCTTAAATTATAATGACGATCGTGTCTCATGTTAAATAGATATGAGATCTAAAGTTAATTTGATATGAGCTCGTCTCAATTAAATAGATATGAGATCGTCTCAATTAAAAATATTCTCACATTGAATAAATCGATAAAGATCATCTCACATTAAAATGGTATGAGATATAACCTTATATTAATATGATAGAAGATCATCTCAAATTATGATGACTGAAGACCGTCTTAAGTTATAATGACATGAGACAGTCTCACACTAATTAGATAGGAGGTCGTCTCAATTAAATAGATAGAAGGTCGTCTCAATTAAACAGATATGAGATTGTCTCGAATCTCACTTTAAATTGAGACACTAAATTATTGATCAATAACGTAAATTGTTCCCGCTGTGGTAACATGTCAAAATCAAATAGTTTTGCCTCTGACTTGAAGAACTTCATAGTAAACACATTATTTATTAATCAAATCAACTGATCCGAATAAATTGGCAAATAATTAACCAAATCGCAGTGTAACACCCCACGTTAGTTGAATAAGTCAATTGATAAGCTTAAATGACTAGTGCTTAAAGGGATTGAAAGTACAACTCATATCAGTAATGTGCACTTTCGTTTCTGGTTATCCATGGAAAAGAACTCAAAACTTAAGCGTGCTTGACTGAGAGTAGTCTTAGGATGGGTGACCTCCTGGAAGGTTTCCGGGATGCGCATGAGTGAGGAAAAAAATGCACTGGAAAGGACCCGTGTTGATCTGTGCGCCATGTACAGAACCTGGCGAGCTACCATAAGTGATCGCTCCCGACCCAGAGGTTTGGGTCGGGGTGGTACAAGTGGTATCAGAGCAACCCTGCGATCGTGTGGTGATGGAGGCAGTTGTTATACGCTCCATTGTGATCACCCACCTACTGGGGGAAGATTCTGGGTTAGCGGTTATGCTCCCAGGCGCAACGAGGACGTTGCATTCTTCAAGTGGGGGTGATTGTAACACCCCACGTTAGTTGAAGAGGTCAGTTGATAAGCTTAATGACTAGTGCTTAAAGGGATTGAAAGTACTACTCATATCAAAAAGTGCACTTTCTTTTCTGGTTATCCATGCAAATGAACTCAAAAGTTAAGCGTGTTTGATTGAGAGTAGTCTTAGCATGGGTGACCACCTGGGAAGGTTTCCGGGATGCGCATGAGTGAGGACAAAAAATGCGCTGGAAAAGGACCCGTGTTGATCTGTGGGCCATGTACGCAGTCTGGCGAGCTACCATAACTGATCGCTCCCGACCCTGAGATTTGGGTCGGGGTGTTACATGCAGGGTTACGGCAGGAAAACTATAAAGAAAGTAAAATGATAAGCAACATAAAAGACAAATTTCATGTCCATTTTCGTATCCCCAAAAACAAAACCATAAAGAAAATAAAAGGATAAGAAACATAAGTATGTCTTAGTTATTAGTCATTCAGTGACTATAAACAATCTATCAAATCAATTCGTTTTGAAACCAAGTAAAAGATACACACTTGTATCAGTATCAAACTATTAACTACGGACTATTTGTCTAAAATTGGTACAAACCTACAATATATGTTTTTCTTTTCACCTACTCAGTTTTGGTAGATTTCGTGCTGATAACGTGTTATAGAATAAGAAATAGGGAAAACTGTAGAGCAAAAGGTAGAGAGAGAATAAGGGAAAATAGGTTAAAAGAGAGAGAGATTCAATAGAGTTAGTATATTCATTTCATTCAGGGGTAGATATAATACATTTCAGGTTGGAAACCTAATTACATAATGAACCATAAAGCCCAATGGACATCCATTTAATACGTTTCATAACAGTAATTACACTTTTATATAATCTCCTTCTTCTTCTCATATAATAAATCCTCTCTAATATTACATTTTCATCTGAATTACCCACATAGGTAGAAAAGACAAGCTTTTGTGATTCTCTAAGCTTCTTAATTACCCACATACTTGACCGTATTTCCGTCACATAGAGACTTATTAGTTCAATACATAAATAACAATCATCAAATAAAGATGCATCTCAATTTTAATACAAACCCAATTACAATGATTGAAAAATACTTAAAAGAAAAATAAAATACTATCATAGCAACACAACTTTATATTCTTTATTGAGAAAGTGAACATCATAAGAAAACAAATTACAACCCATAAATGAAAAATACTCCTAATACAGTGAAGTGGTCCTTAGTCTTACAACCTCACGAGTCCCTCCCCTTACCACAAAGGAATGAAGTGTCACGACTCGCGTTTTTCACGAGTTTAGGTGACGCGTCATGAAGCCAAGAGGTGCGAATACGTCAAGTAATGCGACCAAGGGCCATGTTCCCAAGTCCTTTGTCCAAATACAAGCCGCTTGCCTAAATACATTAAACCTAAATAACTACCATTAATCCCCCTTATTAGATACATCCGCTCAGATATAACCACCCAATACATCCCCCTTACACACACTACTTTGCACCACAAGTGAAGAGGAACGACATAACAATGGAATTCTCCGACCCGTTCACGCCAAGCACGAAGAGGCATGAAGGCACCCCTTTTGCCGAGACACCTGTTCATGGATCAGCAAGAGGAACGAAGCCCTATTTGAGTCGCCACTTCCCAAGAGGAACAAAGGTCACACCCCTTCGTCCCACACGCCAAACCCCAAGGGGTACGAAAGGTACGATTCTCACTTATTCGGCCAAGAGGCACATTAGATGTTCCGTTTCATCCAACCTCCATATCCTAGGCCTATAAATAGGAGGCATTAGGCCTCATTTGAAAGGAACTTACCAATCATTTCATACACACAAACTATCGTACAAGTGTATAGTTTTTCTCATACAAGCCTTCAATATTGTAATCTTTATTTACGTCTTATCAAAAGCATTGTACAAACTCTTGTAAGTATCTTCAATAATACTTTCTATCTTTCCGCTGCACAATTCTCTTCTACTTTGCCATTTTCTCCTTATTCAATGCGAGTGATATCGTATAAAAAGGCTGACTCGTACCAAGTCTGCGTCTTGGCACGAGTGGCACACGCCCATTTCATACTCAAAGAAGTAAGGACGTGACAGAAAGCACTAAGTCAAAAAGTAAAAAAACCCTTTAAATTTACAACCTGAGTATACATGGTAGGCAAAGAAGGAGCCCTAGAAAGTGAATGGACGTTAATGGAGAAGTGTGTAAGGGTAAGGAGATATTTAATGTTGAAGTGAAAGTGAACCGGTACTTCTAGGCTGTCAAGGGCGACGAAAACGAGAAGTTATTTGATAAATCCGTCTTAAACTTAAGAATTAAGAAGGGGTGAGATATCATATTACATGGATGAATAAGACAAATGTTTTGTTTTTTTTCCTATACATTCAACTTTTGTCTTATCTATGCCACATAAATATATTTAACTCGTTTTACGCTTAAGACGGATATGACCGTCTTAAATAAAATTTTCCTCAAAGGTGTTCCAGGTGTAAATGTACTTAAAGTAAGCCAAAAATACACACGAGACTAATGTTACAAGATATGATTTCCAAATAGTCCCGAGCTTGGCACGACTTTTCTCTCCGTGGACTTGAGGTCCATATGTTCGAGTAAGAATACAAAGGGATGATTAACATTATAGTGAACTGGTCCACATTAATCGGTAATGATTGACTTACTAGAGTTTGACATTACTGTCGTATGACGGTGGTGATCAGTTGATCCCTTGAGGTCACACCGAAAGAACGATTCCCTAATCAAGAATATTAATTAATTGTATAACGATACAGATTAATTAATCCCTTAAATAGAACAAGTTTGTATAATTAGTGAGAATTATATCTTATTGTAAGATGATTAAATAAGATTCAATTTGGTAATTTAATTGTTATTTTACTAAGAATGCTTAATGTTTATGAAACATTTGAGATAAGCATGATTGGTCGATTATGATTACAATTAGTTGTAAATCATATTAACCAAATATGGGATGATCCATTTTATATATGATTATAAATTATTACTTAAAATGTTAAGTTTAATTTATTTGACATGAAATTGTATTTAAATTAGTTAAATACATAATTATAAGATAAGACAACATGTCACATGTCACATGTCACATATGTGACAAATGAGAAAATCATAAATTATAAAATGAACTCCATTTTATGACATGTGCACCGGTTTTGGGGTGGTTGGGTAGGTTTAGGCTTTAAACATTTTTACTAATGATGATTAGACAAAATGATTACTAAGCCTAATACCTATACCCACCCTAGAGCTTTGATAAGGCAAAAAGAAAATGGCATGTCATCCCTTCCCAAGGGATGTGCCGGTTTTGGTGTGCATAATAGGAAGATCATTTCCTCTCTTATGTACAACTTGATCTCACCATAATAAACTACAACATGTCACTAGAAATTACAAGATACTTAGAAACTTTAGAAGTTTCATAGAACTTGTGTATGTAGCTTGAATTCAACATTTCTAAGGTAGAAATTTCGAGTATCATACTTGGTTTTAATGGGACTTGACTATTTTTCTAGTATATCAATAGTTAAGTGATTAAGGGATAGTCTAGGTGCAACAAAAGAAGAGTTCCTATACTTGGAGCTTTTGGAAGTTCATCCTTATTCATCTAGCTCAAGAACAAGAGTAAGAAGGAGTCTTACTCTTGTGCCAAACTCGTCCATTATCAATGTGAGGAAACGATTTTTCCGTCTTATCTTTGTTTTGTTTTTTGCATGCACTAGATCTAGGAAAATTAATTAAAGAGTTAATTAGTATTAGTTAAGAAATGTTTGAAATGTAGGTATATGAACCTAACAATTAGTATCAGAGCATATGGATGTTGCATGCAAATCGGTTTTATAAGTTTTTACGAGTTTACATATGATTATGCTGCATTTTGAATGAATGAATGTCATTTTTGAATTTATGTAATTTTGAATTATGTAATTTGTCTTAGTATGGCATTAGTTTTTAATCGATATTACCCGTAATGTAAGGGCATATTGATTCGGTTGTAATATTTTGTGATCTCGTATCACTCTTATTGTTATATTTAATATTTACATATGTATAATAGGAAAGTATTGTTATTTTATACTTTTTGTAATCATTTATAATTACGGAGTTTCCTAAAGACAGAGCCATTCGGAAAGGTGTTCCGAAATAGACGGTGTCATTGGGAGGCGTGCACATGAAGTTCAAGGGACCAAAGAAGTTGGTTTCCGAATTTTTAATAGTTAATTTGATTTTCTATTATTTTAGGAAGGCCATACTAGGAATTTATTTTATGCTTGCATTTTATTTATATGTTACATGCATGCCAAATCGCCATATAAATCACACATGCATTTTATCGAGTTAACCGACCACGTCATCTATAATTATCGATAGATTACCAATTTTGTTCATTTAAAGGAGATAGATAATAAATTAACCTGACCTCTATATTTATTAATTGAGATTTAGTCGTAACAAATAGTAGAACCCCTGAATCCCATTTTCGTAAGGAAGTAGGTTCGGCTCACCGAGGTGCTAAACTTATTACGCTGGGTAAGTGGGGCAATAAATCGTTATTGCATCGAAATTTGGTTGAACTCAACGGAAAAATTAGGGTCCGTGGCCCATGTGTTCCGGGCTAAAGTTGAGAATAAATTATTTCATCGACCAAGAATTCTAATTGTAGAATCGGTTAAAGAGTTAACGCACCAAGTAATATTAATAAAGGTCGTGGAGTCCATGGCTCACATAAACCCGAGTTAATATAGTATTTGGGTCTTGATCATTTACGTAATTGGATAGAGGTCATTATATAAATGCTAAACTTGTTTAAAATATTTACAAGTATTTTACAAAAACGACAAATGTTGATGTTTCTTTCATTTTCTATTTTGTAGTCAAACTTGTTTAATTCGCAATGTCGGCAAATGATAATGAGTTTCGACCTCACGCACCACCACTCACCACCGTATCATGGCTAAGATCCTTCATGGATCGATGCAAACTCGAAAAGAATGGTTCAAATTTCGCAGATTGGAATGGGAAACTTTGCCTAGCCGCCGAAGGTGATGGTAAGCTTTGTTACCTCACTGAGGCACGTCCCACCGCTCCTAATGCGAGATCATCGAACGCCGTAAGGGAGGCCTATGAGGTCTACCAAAAAGAATCGGCCGCGGTCAAGAATGTCTTGATCTTCTTGATGGATGGGGAACTTCAAAGGAATGCCATTAAGATAAAATTCGCTTATGAGATCTACTCTAAGCTCGTGACCATGTTTTCACGAGCTCCAAGAATAGTCCAATATGAAGCCGCATCCCAATTCTTTGACCTCAATATGAAGGAGGGTCATAATGTTAGCCCTCACGTGCTCAAAATGATTGAGTACGTTGAGGTGCTCAAGGAGCAAGGAATAACGATTCCCGAGCAACTTGTCATTGACCGCAATCTTCACTCCCTAAGTAAGATCAAAGTGTTTGTCAACTTTTGGGTGATCTTGAACATCCAAAGTGCCATCGTCTCGATTAATGAATTGCACAAGATGCTTGTGCAAGCCGAACGTGACATGGGTTTTCAATCTAGCTCAAGTAAGGATGTTTTGAACATCAATGTCAAGAGCAAGGCGAAGTTCAAGAAAACTGCAAGCAAGAGAAGCAAGGGAAACGAGCCCACTCACTCCTACCAAGGCAAACGAAAGGCTATTATGAATAGCTCTTCCAAAGGCAAAAAGGGAGCCGCATCCGAAGACAAGTGCCATTATTGTAATGGTACAGGCCATTGGAAGCGTAATTGCTCCAAGTACTTGGGAGACATCAAAGCTGGACGGGTCCTTCCAGTTGGTAATAGTTCTTCCCAAAGTTTATGTTATTGATATTCATCTCAACTTTGGTATTTTGATACAAGTTGTGATTCTCACCACCCTTTTTTTATTAAATTTAGGGCATGAGACGAAAGACAAGGCAAAAAAAGCTTAGGAGCATCTACAAGGAACCTAGGGTAGCCACCACGTAGAGGAGACCTATGATATGGTTGGCGATATTTTGCTATTTGTCTTCTATTTAGGCCCTGTTCTTTTCGGCTGAAACAAGCTGAATTGAGTTAAATGGAGGTGAGCTTAATTGAGCTAAATTGAATGGAGCCGAGTTGAAATGAATGAAGTTGAAGTTAAAGTTAATTTTATGAAGAAATGAGTTGAATATAACTGACTAAAACTAAACTAAACTGTGTTGAATAGAGCCGAGCTGAAATAAAACGAGCTGGAATTAAGCTGAAAAGAACAAGGCCTTAATTATTGCATTTTAATTGTTGGTTTGTTGAACTATTTCATTTCCATGTTTTGACATGGAAAGCATTTTGAATCCCTACTTTTGAACAATGGTTGTATTAAAAAAGGTGACTTTGTTTTCAACCCTAGTCACTTTACTTATGGAATATATTTCGATGTTCTTAAACCTTTTATCATGCAATGTTAGTATCATACAACATAAAGTATAATGACTAATTGATCATGTGAAACATATAATGATTGGATCATTATGAGTAAACCAAAGTTAAGAATGGGATTCTTACTTTGGATGGTGACTAAACATCACAACTTATTTGATATAAGAAATATCAATTACACAAGTCAAAATGAGTTAACGAACTCACACTTCGAGATTTACAATTCATATAAAACCTAAAGATAAGATCTTTAAAATGCCAATGTGACTCCATACGATCAGTTATGGAAGGGTTAGGAACCCTAAATTTGTTCAAGACATGGATAAGAGTTTAAGTATTTAGCTTAAGTAGAATGAGTCTATAGAGAAGCTAAAATACTAAAGTTTAAACAAATAAGTCGACTATAAGATTACTCAAAGTTAATACGACCATCCTACCTTATTTATACCTGGAGAAAAAACATGTTTGTGACTGAGGGATAGAGCTCATGAAGCTATCCTTACAAGAAATTTTCCTCCTTTAGACATTGAGAAACAAAACTGTTTGTGGCTCATGGTGCTATCCTTGGTGAAAATAGACGCATTTTCGAAAGGATAGAGTGGGAGAAAATATACCACAAACAAAAGAGACAAGATAAAATGTTCTGAAGTCATCGAAGGTTAGAAGCACATAGCAAAAATATCTACTTATTGAATGTGATAAGACTATGATCTATGGATTGCCAGATTACTATTTTTATTTTCTAGTTTGTTACAAGAAAGCCATTTGATACAAGATGGATTCATTACGATTACTTGGGGACGTTTGGACCTACCAAGGGTGAATAAAACTTTTTTGTAAAGTATTATATATAAGTTCAAATAAAACTATCTTTAAGATCCAAGATTATTGCATCTACACCTCGTTGAAAGTATATCTATGACAAAGAGACAAAGAGTTGTTTAAAGTTACCTTTCTAAATGAGCATTTAGAAGTGGACAAGTTGTCGTACAAAAACTTAGGAGATCAATGTGTGATTCTAAGAGAGCACTTGAGAGGTTGTAAGAATCATTGCATAACAAGAGCGAATGGTTTCCTCGAATTGTCGAAGAGACATGTTTATGCATGAAATTAAGTGGGAGCTAGATCTATCATGTATGGACATGAAGGTTAGTGGGAGTTATAATAATCATGTGTGGACATGAAGATTAGAGGGAGCACATTGTCTTCCATGTCTTGTATGTAAGATACATATTAATCATTAGAAATGATGTACTAACATTGCCTTCCGTGGAGGAGTGTTTAGGAAATCATTTCTAGATAGAAGACTTGGAAGAAACATATCGTATCTGAGGCAAAATATCTTCCATGTCTTATATGTAGGAGACATATCAATCATTAGGGAATGATTTACTGACATTGCCTTCCGTGGTGGAGTGTTTGAGAAATCATTTCTAGATGAAAGACTTGGAGTAGGCATCCAAAATCTATAGTGATAGATGAGAAAGGATACACATGATTGCTAATATTTCCGCCATTACGCCAATCATATATGCCAGGATATGCACATACCTTGATGAGTTGTATGTTTGGAGCATGACAAGTCAATAACAAATCAATCCATATGAGAGTCATTGGATAGCCTTAAATAATACTCATGAGTTTCTCGAGGAGAACTATGAGTTCATTCTTGTGTTTGGTAATGATAACTTAGTTATGTGTTAAAAGTTACACAAACCCATGTTTCCAAACCTATAAGGATCTGACAGAATCCTAGGCTAACTTTTGTTATACTAAAAGCGAATAGATAAAAGGGCATGATTGATAGGAACTTAGTACATGGTGATGAGGAAAAGGTGGCTCATAAGGAATCTAATAGTAGTCCCTTTCACCAACATACCTATCTCGTAGTTATTGTGATAATAAGTGGGAGCATCTTTCAAGTAAAAGAGTCCAACACTAGATAGAGATCTAGTGATGTACTTACATAAATTCATGTTATTGGGAATAACGATGAATGGAATGAAAAGCTAATTCATAAAGTTGGAATAAATGGATACATGGTATATCCACTATCCAAGCTTTTATTGCATTTAGACAAGATAGTCATGAAAAACTTGTACACTTTAGATTATAAGATATGAAGCAATAACATTGTGTTGATTGTTCATAAATGATAATCACATTTATCGTTTGAGTTTCTAAAACTCATTTTTGTGCTTTGTTATATCCAAATAGGTTGTAATGACAACTTTGAACCCTATTAAAGTGAACTGGATTAACATAGCCTTGGCCCCTAGTTGCTTACATGAGGTGACGTCTCAAAGTGACTGGAGTGTGATGCGATTGATGGCAAGTTCAAGTGCCATAGAGTCATACGAGATGACTAGTCGATCACATAGGCAGACTGTATGGGACACTCTGTCGAGCAGTGACCGCTTATAGAGTTCTGGCAATTCATAAAGCCTGGTCGTGGCGAGAGCTACTATAATATTCTTTTTTAGTCAATTCTTTAGACTAGAGACTGTTCGCCCAAGTCGACATAGTTTCTGATTGACTTTGATTTTAGCCCCAAGCCATTCTGTAAAAAGGGGTAAATGGGCAATTATTGGGTCATGAAGAACTATGAGTGTACGAAGGGAATAGTGCAATAGGAATTGTCCAACCCATTGTCAGGGTTATCCAATATCTCAAGGCCACTCGGGGAGTTGTGAACTGGAAATGCGTGGCCACGCTCGGAAAGTATCTATGGTAGATAATTCCGGTCAGACATTTACTCTCTAGATCGAGGAAACCACTCAAGATATGATCACATGCAAGTACGACCTGCAAGACACCTTTCATTGAGTGAGAGATTGTAATAGGACAAGAGAATTGGTGATGCACACTTGTTTCGAACAAGTGGGAGATTAATGGAGTAAGTGTCCTCAACAATAGTGCGATCACTTAATTAAATCTTAATAACAAGAATTCAATGGGATGATTAACATTATAGTCAACTGGTCCACATTAATCGGTAAAGATTGACTAACTAGAGTTTGACATTACTGTCGTATGACGGTGGTGATCAGTTCATCCCTTGAGGTCACACCGAAAGGACAATTTTCTAATCAAGAAATTTAATTAATTGTATAACGATACAGATTAATTAATCCCTTACATAGAACAAGTTTGTAGAATTAGTGAGAATTATATCTTATTGTAATATGATTAAATAAGATTCAATTTGGTAATTTAATTGTTATATTACTAAGAATGCGTAATGTTTATGAAACATTTGAGATAAGCATGATTGAATGATTATGATTAGAATTAGTTGTAGATCATATTAACCAAATATGAGATGACCCATATTATGTATATGTGATTATAAATTATTACTTAAAATGTTAAGTTTAATTTATTTGACATGAAATTGTATTTAAATTAGTTAACTACATAATTATAAGATATGACAACATGTCACATGTCACATATGTGACAAATGAGCAAATCACAAATTATTAAATGGACTCCATTTTATGACATGCGCACAGGTTTTGGGGTGGTTGGGTAGGTTTAGGCTTCAAACATTATACTAATGATGATTAGACAAAATGATTACTAAGCGTAATACTTATACCCGCCCTATAGCTTTGATAAGGCAAAAAGAAAATGGCATGCCCTCCCTTCCCAAGGGATGTGCCGGTTTTGGTGTGTATAAGAGGAAGATCATTTCTTCTCTTATGTACAACTTGATCTCACCATAATAAACTACAACATCTCACTAGAAATTACAAGATATTTAGAAACTTTAGAAGTTTCATAGAACTTGTGTTTGTAGCTTGAATTCGACATTTCTAAGGTCGAAATTTCGAGTATCATACTTGGTTTTAAGGGGACTTGACTATTGTTCTAGTATATCAATAGTTAAGTAATTAAGGGAAAGTCTAGGTACAACAAAAGGAGAGTTCCTATACTTGGAGCTTTTGGAAGTTCATCCTTATTTACCTAGGTCAAGAACAAGAGTAATAAGAAAAAGTCTTACTCTTGTGCCCAACTCGTCCATTATCAATGTGAGGAAACGATTTTTCGTCTTATCTTTGTTTTGTTGTTTGCATGCACTAGATCTAGGAAAAGTAATTAAAGAGTTAATTAGTATTACTTAAGAAATGTCTTAAGTGTTGGTATATGAACCTAACACCATAGAGATATTCCACCCTTGGGAGTTTCTGAGGAAAGCCCCTCTGATGCCTAAGTCAAATTATCTTTAGAGGGACCCGGTTCTTGTGAGGCGTTGCCTTTGGACGACTTCTGTAGCAAGGGAAAATCCTTTTAGAGTGAGAAATAAAGTTATAGCCTCAGAGATGCCCCTGTTTGGTGAACAGTAATGCTTCTTCATAGGGCACATGGTGAGGACGTTATCGAGGTGCTTGCGTGGCGTTCTCTACACGAGAGTTTCCCCGGCTGACGCCATGACACGAAGCTGTGTCACTGAGCTGGGCACTTTTCCTTCCAAGAACCTGACCTATTTCAGGTCCGGCGCCGACCAATAGGTCAGGTCTAGATACCCTTGGGGTACGGTCGCATTCATCTGAGCATAAGCACTTGGATCTCAATCGTGGGCCTACAGGATCATGGAGTTGTCCTATGTCTGGGCCTCATAAAGGAAGTGGGCCTCAAACTTGTGCCCCATCAATTTCCCCGGCCAAAGGTGAAACAAGAGCAAAACCACATGATCCATTTGGTCAAGCCATCAACCAAGCCACAGTCGAGCAGACTGAGACACACCCTACATCAGTCAGTTCACCAGCCAGTTTCCAAGCCTTCGAGAGGTACACAAGTTCCATCCAGCAACCCCCCCCCCCCCCCCTCTTGGCCATCTACTAAGGCCACATGATTATCAACAAAAGTGTTCTGGAAGGTTTCCCAAAGATTCAACACAACTCTATCTAAATCAGCATTCAAATGACAACGTTTAAGAAAGAGTCCAGCATGGTATTTTCGAGTCCAATCCAACTGAGGCTCCTCTTTTGCATTAAGTTAAGTATTAGGACGAATAAGGAGGTCTATGAGATCACATTATCCCTTAGTGAGTCTCAAAAACAAGGCAGAACAGCTAGACAAGCAAAGGAGAAGACAGACTGAGACCTTTGCCATTTTAGGAAAACAATAAATCTGCTTTTTTGCAATTGTATTTCAGTCTCTTCCTTTTGTTTTATTGTATGTACTAATGAGCTGTTGTGCTCGTCCTTATTAGAAGACTTTCTGAAGTAGTTAAACTAGTAGTTGAGACTGTTTTAGAACCTTTAGATGTTACCTGTATCCAAGGGTCAACTTTCTTCTGTTTTAGAACCTTAAAACTTGCACATTGCTGTAGTTTGAGCCTTGCCTAATTACCATTATGTGTTTAAACTGTGAGTGGTAGATTAAAGTCTGTTTTGCATAATTGAGTAACTCTGTGCTTGGCTGTGAGTTATTTTCGTTGTGTTGTTAAGGTCTTAGTCTTTAATCCTGTGTCTAACTGTGGGTTTGTACTACAAGAATTTAGCTCTAAGGCGACTGTTATTTTCGACTTAAATCAGTTCCCAAAGTAGAATTGGCGACTGAAATCAGTCGATAGTTCTCCACCGCAAAGGCTAGTCGCCTAAGTAGTAGTGTGACACCCTCAAATTTGCGGAAAGAAAAAAAATAATATAAATACATAACGAAGGGTGTCATAAATAAAAAAGTTCATTACAAAAGAAAATTAATATTATACATAAGAATTATACAAGACGGGAGACATATCTCCCGTATAAATACGGCAATAAAAGAGTGTATAATAATATACAATCTAAGAACCGAATATAGGTCCAAGGTAAATACTTCGCTCGCTAGCTCGTCAATGTACCCAAAGTATGCATCACCCCCTGTTCGACCGCATTAAATATAAACACGGAAGCCACAGTCAGTGGGGAGTAACTCCGAGTCCTCCCAGCCACGAAATGTCGAGTTTAATAAAACATGAATAACATAAAAGTAATGTATATAGAAAATACAAAACCTTAACTTATAAGATATGCTTTTCATGTTATGAAACAGATAACTAACATATAACCTATCATGTGAAAGCTATCATGTGAATCTGATAATAAACTATAACAAGAGGTAGGGAAGTTGGTATGCTAGCTCAGAGGTTACTCTGTAACATGGCCATGATACACTCAAACCCTAATCAACACGTAATCATGTGAATCAGTTAACAACCAGTAATCCAAACTCTATCAATCTTAGCCGGCTTGCATCTCACCTTCTAAAACTCATAGAATCATCATACATGAAAGACCAATACTTCTACAAACAGGCATCAGTTCTTAGTACAGTCAATAGAAGACTTCTGTAACTCGAGTCTATACCACGAGGTAGGATATACTTAAATATTTAGGCTCAGCGGTCACTCCAGTAACATGGCCCAAATACCCAGCACACATCTAGGCTCAGCGGTTACACTAATAACATGGCCCAGATCCAAAGCACATATCTTAGCTCAGAGGTTCCTCTCAGAAACATGTCCAAGATACGACTCAACCATAAACCTAGACTGCGCAGACCCAGAGAAATGCGAAGATCCATCGCATCCAAGACCCATGATACAATCACATGAGTACAACCTAAGAAGATCCATCAAAGGGGTTGGCTAGTACTTAAACTGGCTCCATTTCCCAAAGTGGAAACAATGGCAGCCATACCCCGACTTGGATATAAACCCACCACCCCAAGAGCCGGGACCCATAGAAGCTTCAAGCCGCACCTCCCATAGACTCGTTAAAGACAGTACGGGCCTATCAATGTCATGGTCCAAGATACTCATTTAGAATTAGAATGGTCAAGACGCCATATACTCATAATTCTCTATGGGTACTTAGTCCACACGACACCAACCATATAATCAAACAGTCACGGGAAAACATCCTATCATGTGACTAATTGCATATAAATCATATTCAAATATCATATCGCCTCATATCTACTAAGGCTCATTCATTCCTTCATTAAAATAAAACCTTACCTGAAGACAAGTCCCCGACCCGAGTCCCGCGACGGGTCATCAGTCAACCGGGGCTGACTAGATCTTAGTTTGACCAAACCCGTTTGGTCAAACCGGCTAGAAACAGAGTCTTAGCCCTCGAGGCTTGAACATAAGAATACCACATTCATTTCATGTTATTTCATTCTATTTCTAACATGTGAATTATTAAAATCATACGAAAACCCGTTTAACTTAACGGATATCAATTTAAACTACCATCTCGTATTATAATTTCTAACATGTGAGAAATAGTAATTTTATGAAAAACCTTTTTAATTAAATATTTTACTTATTAATATTTCTCACTTGCTAATTATTACAAAACGCGATAAAAATAACGATAACTCAAAAACCGTCACAAGTCCCAAGGTGGGACCCACGGGCTGATTTTGGGCCAACTTGACACGGGCCTGGACTGGGCCCCACGGCCTGTTTTGGGCTGTTTTGGCTTTTTATCAACTTTACTAAAAACCGTTTCCTAATATTTCCCGCATGCTTTAACATAATTAAAACCCGTCAAAACAACAACATAACAATCAAACATCGACACAACCCAAAGACCAAAACCCGGACCCACCATGGCCAACCCACCGGTCTGGACCGGCCTGGACCAACTGGTTTGGACCGGTTTCCAGCCCCAAAACAGCCACCCTACACGGTTTTCCCCAACAACCAACACCAAATTATTTCCAACATGATTTTAATTAACAACATCCATTTTAAACATCCAATTCATCCATCATGCATACAAAAATCATGATTATGAACAATCATCACATATGTCAAGAACACTAAACAAAAACCAAAGAAACAAAACTATGTAACATTAAATCGTCGAGTAACTCGGAATCGTTACCTTAGCTAGAAAAATCAATTAGCACCAAAATAAGAAGTATAAACTAAGAAACCCGTCTTCTAATCTTCCCTAATATATACGAGTCACCAAACTCGTCTTCAAAATCTTCCCCTATAAGAAATGACAAGAAAACATTATTAGAACTTAAAATATGAATTTCCATAATTAAAGTGGTGAAAACGATTTTGTCGGAATTGAAATAAAACCGTACGTGAAGATGGGGAGCGAAGAGGAGATCCTAGAAATATAAGTTAGGACGGATTTAATTAAGAAATGAAGGTTTTATGAAGGTTTTGCTCAAGAACGACGAAGAACGGATGAAGAACGACGAAGAACGTTCGAGAACGATGAAGAACGATTTATTTGATCTTAAATTGATTTGTTGTAAAATGAAAAGTTGTTAGTGAGTAAAGTGGGAGTTGGAGTGCCGTGTAATATAGAGCAAACTAGTGAGTTGGGTTTTGAAATTGCTGTTATGGAATTGACTCGGTATAATAATTATATTACCGTAATTAATTAGATATTAAGTTAATTGAATTAAATATCAAGATATTATGTTATTGTAATGAAAAGAAAGAAAATATCAAGGTCTAAGAGAGGAGGGAAAACAGTGTGGTTTGGTGAGCAATCGGGTCTGATTTATCGATTTGCGTAATTTAAACTGACGGATCGATAAAGTAACAAATATCTAAGATATTTGTATTAGGTTAATCGAAACAAATAAAATATCTCAAGTGAGTGGAAAACGATGACATGGGCGTGTGACTCATGCCAAAGTCGAGTTTCGGTTTTGTTTCGGGATTTACGATGACCCGGGAATCGTTAAATGACGTTCGGAATTAAACCGTAAAAGTTATTCTTTAAATTCCGAATAAATTCAAAATAATTATATTAAATTATGATAAATCTTAATAAATCTAAATAAAATAAATCAAAAATATTATTTTTTTAAATAAAATTTCGGTCTTCAAACTTATAAGGCGAGTCGGGAAAAGTCAACGAAAGTCAACATCGACTTAAAAGTCGAGAAAAGTCAAAGATGACTTAAAAGTTTAAGAAAAGTTTATGACGACTTAAAAGTCAAGAAAAGTCAATGACGACTTTAAAAAGTCAAGAAAAAGTCAAAGACGAATTAAAAGTCAAGAAAAGTCAAAGATGACTAAAAACGGGATTTTCATGAAATCTCTCAGAAATTCCAAATACGAACTCGGAATTTCAAAATACGACTCGAAACAATAAATTCTATTTTAAAAACTTAAGTCTGCTGAAAAGTGTTAGTAATATTTTTACTAGAAAAAATTGGGTACTTTTCGGGTTGTTACCTTCCTCCATTCAAATCCACTCTACCACTTTTTTTTTTTGTACCACTATTCACAAGGATCATATAATGCAATTTTCTTCATAATAAGTAAAAAAATATATTAATGTGGATCTTGTTTGATCGTTTTTACGAGTACATTATTAATATTTAACTTTTATAATTTTTGCAAACACGTAGCTAACGATATTTACCGTGTAAAGTACGTCTCGGCAAATGTGAAATTTTTTTTTGGTAGAGTGAAGTTGAATGGAGGAAGTATAAGTTATTATTTCCTCCATTAAACTCCACTCTACCACTTTCTTTTTTGTACACTATTTACAAGCGATCATATAATTGCAATTTTCTTTCAATATATAAGTAAAAAATATATTCATGTGTGATCTTGTTTGATTCGTCTTTACGAGTACATTATTAATATCTAACTTTTATAATTTTTGCAAACACGTAGCTAACGATATTTATCGTGTAAAACACGTCTCGGCAAATGTGAAAAAGTTTTTTTGGTAGAGTGGAGTTGAATGGAGGAAGTAATTGACAGGTTCATCATTTCTACCTAACATGAAGGCAAATCACCTTCACTATAGATTAGAAAATTACACAAATTGAGTGCTTAACAATTATCAAATGAAAATGGACATGATAACATATACGTCGTATGCAAAGATTATGATACACAAAAATATCTTGGAAAAAAGTAGAACCTTCAAAGGAGATGCTGAGGATCCATAGTAAAGTGGACACCCACCACTAAGTGTCTATTTGACGCGATATTATCAGATCATTAGAAGGCACTTATCAAGTCCAACAATCATAAGCCTTTCTTTTTAACATTTTATATGAATCTTCCTTTAGTGGGCGTTATTCTAAAGTCAAAAGAAGTCACTGACAAAATTAAAGGCAAAATGGAAAATAAACAGACAAAAATGAAGTCATCATGTTGATTCACACTTGATACACTCTCTAATTGCAAAACTGAACATCATTTTCAAGTTCGTATGTTTGTTTTTTATAACCTTAATTTCGTTGTATGTCTATTTCTTCAGTAAATTTGTATGGTGGTCAATGCATTTGGTCGGCCAAAGTAATTATTTCTTTTAGTCGGCCAATGTGATTTTCTTTAATGTTTCACTGATTTCTAATTTTATATACATTTAGAGTATTATCGTCAACTTTATGAAATCCGAATGCAAGTGAGCAAACTTGAAATCTTTCTTTGTTAAATAATACGGAGTAATATTCAAAAACTAAAATAATTCACCAAATTATATCACAAGATTAGAGATATTTTCTCTGTCTCTGTCAATTGTTGTCTTTTTATTTTGACACAAAGAACAAGGAAAGACTAGATGAGCATTTGTGGTTACAATTAGGAGACGACAAGCGGATAATAGTTATCTAATTACTCATAGAAAATATTCCTCATATAAAAAGGACAACGACTTAAACATTCAAAAGAAAATATTAGAACAATTGACCCAAATGGAGGGAGTACATCATTTTATCACGTGAAGGGGCATAACCTTTAATTCAATTTACAGTTGGTCTCTCTTGTGACGGTCACAAGCTTGTGACGGACTAAATGTGGCCATTTTATAATAAAAATTAATCATCCATAAACTGTTATCAGTCATATAATGGTTACATTTTCCATAAAAATGGTCACATTTTGTAACGCCCCGAAAAACAGGTAGGTAGCTCAAAATAGCTCTTTATATTAATAATATACAGCAACGGAATTACAGGGCGTCACCGCCGTATTTTCCCTCCGGAAAATACAAGGCTTATACAATAAAATAAATACACTTATAAAACTAAAACTACAAACTCTATTTATTTAATTAAACATCTTATACGTCTCGTCTTCTATATGGAGTTTCTCACTCTTGACCCCCCCGATACTTGTACCTGAAAAATATATCAAAATAACGGGATCTGCCAACCACAGGCTGAGTATGACTCTGGTTGCCTCCACCAGCCTTATGTCTTTTTCATTATTCATTTTTCCTTATTCCTCATTAATATCACGTCAGTGAGTACAATAAATTACCCAAGTATAATAACTTAACATCATACAGTATTTCTTGTCAACCTGTCAGGTCTCCAATTATCATATCATTTCTTATTTTCATAAGAACACATATTCATATCACATTAGTGTCGGTCTACCATTACCGAACAAGAGAGACAATACGGAGATACACACTCCCTCATGTCTAAGACCCACCTCCATGTACACAGGATAAGATCCTCAGGTCTAAGACCCACCTCGGCTATTGCCGGATAACAGAACCGTAGTTCACATGGAGCCGCGCCCCCTTCCGTGTACACAGGTTACAAAATAATGTCATCTCTATCCAATAATCGTATCTCGAATGCTACAATTGGCCAAATGTACATTATAATAAAAGTAGCAACATGACAAACATTATGACATATAAGACATAAATATAACATAGACGGGGTATAACAGTCATAAGATAAGATTTACGATAAATTTATGATAACCAATTATTTCTAACATTGTCTTATTTTAAAATAAATCCTTAATTGTATCGACAAAGGGTTCCGAAATCATACGACCATTATAACTGATCTTATATAAAACTTACGGATAAAATAATATAAACTATTACTTATATCGATGAAGGGTCTCGAAATCATACTAGCATTATAAAGGCTCTACTACAAATCTTACGGATAAAATAATCTAAACAATTACTTATACTATCCTCTTATTTCATTTATGTATATAATTAATTATAACGACGAAAGGTCCTGAAATCATATCTTACTATTTAGGTTGATATTGGGTAAGTATTGTTGTCATAACTACTGTGTTTCACTTGATACTACACGATCTATCTTTACCCTCGCCCAAATCCCCGGCCCTCTTCCTAACTTTCATTTGATTTTCTCTCGTCTGATTTTATTTGTGTACTCCGTATAAATGCCAAGGCTTCTTAATTACCCTTTGCCTCTAGGAGTTTAGATGGGTGAGAATGATTAACTTTGGTGAGTCATTACCTAGGCACACGTGGAGTACTTAGCGTAATTTATTTGATTTCCTTTTTTTTTCCTTTTTTTTTTATAATTATCTAGTAAAATTTACGTTATAAGAAAATTAAACGGGTTACTTTTTATACTAGTCTTGACATATTTACTTTATACGAGTTTATTCTACAGCGTCTCGGATAGTCCTATTATTATATATATTTTCAAGTTTATTTTATTCGGGGTATTACACATTTGCTCCGTCACAAGCTTGTGACGAAAAGTGTCCATTACAAATGAGAATTTGCGAAAGTTTTAAGGCTAGATGTTCAATTCTGCGTGTGACTTCCAAAATTTTTGAGCCAAATATAAATTTGTTTAACACTATATATGAAACAAAAGCTACTACTCCCTCCATATCAATCATTTAAAAAAAAAATTAAATAAAGGGAAATTCTATGGTGTACCCCCGAGATTTTTTGTTTTCTATGATGTACCCCTACATTTGAGAAACTTTATGATGTACCCCTGAACTTTATAAGTCTATACAATGACCGTATTGATCGTTTCTTAATTAAGCTACTAAACCGTCTCTTTAGCGCTCCAATTACTCGTCAACCTACTCAACTACATATTAGTTCGCCGACTAACCCATTAACTCACCAAATACTATATACGAATCTAACAAATAATTCACGAAATCTCCATTATCATTTCATGTTTCTTAACGAAGGTTATTAATAGTATTTTATACTTCTTGTAACTGATTTGTGATGCAACTAATAGAGGATGCTAATAAGACGTTAATAAGGTTGAATAAAGGTCGAAATATGGTTGTTTGAAAGCAATAAAGTTAATGCAGAGTTATAGGAGGTCATCATGAAGAAATAAGTAAGACGTTTAGGGGTACAACATAGATTATAAAAAAAAGAGGAGTACTGTTGGAGCTAGTGTCCTCCACAGTTAGTGTGATAACGTGTATAAATCTCTTACATGTTCACAGGGTATACTTAGTATTCTTATCAGTTGATTAACGTTTATCGATAACGGTTGGCTTGCTAGAAGTTTGACGTTATTGTCATTTTGATGGCGGTGATCAACTGGTCCCTAAAAGTCACACCTAAAGGATGTGTTTGAGAGATATGATTATATGAAAAATATGATCATATTGATGCCTTATATGACTAAAAGGTTAGTCGATGTATATGACTAAAAGGTTAGTCAATGTAATGATGATACGAATTATTTAATACGATTAAATAATACTGGCTGAGACGAATTAAATGTTAATTCGTAATTGAATATAAATATATCTAATTAATGTATATAATGTAATTATTTAATACGATTAAATAATGTAAGCTTAAACGAATTAAATGTTAATTCGTAATTAAATATAAACTGTTATATTTAATTAGCAAATTATAAATATACGATGTTTATAATTGACGTATATATTATAATAATACATTCACATATTATACATTAAATAAATAAAAGAAGAAAGACTCCTATCTTCACTATACTTCCTAAAACAAGTAGAAGAAAAAGAGGGAGAGTCCTCCGTCTACTAGACCTCTACTTGCACGACCAAAAGAGGAGGAGGAGAGTCTTATATAAACTCTTCTTCTCTACATGATTCATCATTCATAACTTGACACAAAAAATCATCAGTAATTTTTGTATTCTTTCTAGCACTAGAAAAGGCATATCTCAGAGCATCTTGGGTGCAACAATTAGGAGAATATCGATTTCGATATTTGTTCTTAGGCCATATTGCTAGGTACAAAAGGTTGATTCTAATTTTTATGCTTTTCGTTTATGACTCGTATTTCATATATTATAATTTCGTTATAATCCTTAAATTTTTTGTATGAAATATATCGATATTTCCCACAAGTGGTATCAGAGCCGAGGCTACGAAATTATTTTATATGATTTTTCATGAATGAAATATTGAATTAAATTTTTCAAATTTTTTTTTTATTCGGCTGGAATGTTTTTTGGCCGTGTAATTTTTTTTTTCTCGGCTGTTTTAAATTTCGGCTGGTTTTTTTTTTTTGATTTTGATTCTTGTTTTCATTTGATTTATTGATATTGTTGTTTTAATATGTTAAAATGCCAATATGATAAATTTGTAGATGTTTTAATTTAATAAGGATTAAATTAGAATGTAAATGTAAATTGTTTTGAATGTTAATGAACATTTGTTTTTGCTATATATTTTCGGTATACATGATGTTAAATTGTTGTTTTGCATCATGATTCATTACTTTTAATGATGTTCAAATCAATTATGATTAGTCAAATATTAAGATAATTGATTTAATCATGATTTAGATATTCATTTTAAAATGTTAAATTGAATCATCTAGTTTGTATCAATGTTTAATAATGATTAAACGTTGATAATTGTACCGATCTTGAAATATTAGCAACATCAAATTAAAAAAATAAAAAACAAATCAGGCCGTAGATTAATATAAAAAAAAATTGGATTTTTCTGTTTTTTTTTATTTTGGCCGAATTATTTTCTTTTATGCATTATATTGATAATGTATAATTGTTGTTGTGAAACAGTTCATAATTATTGGATACCCAATTATTTTAAAACGGTTTAAAATAATGATGGATTGATTCATATTATAAGATAATATGAATTAAAATTGGATTATGTTTGATTGGAATTATTGTGAGTAATTAAGGAATTGTCACATAATTTTGATCATTATAAAATAGGTGGTTTGGATAAATTACTCTACATAATTAAGGAATTATGTCTTGAATGATTAATTTATTGTTGATGCATTTTATTTTGTTGAATTATTTGTTGAATGGTTTATTTACGTATTTTTGCAATTGGTTGTAATTTGTATTACCTAGTGTGGCCTTAGTTGATTATGTTTTCGTAATGATGGAAACATGATTTTGATGTAATTTTGAGATCTCGAATCTCCTTTTATTTTATTTTCTTTTTAAATTATGTTTTTTAAATTAGAATGTAAATAGGTTTATGTTTTGTAATTTATTAAATGTAATTTGAGAAGACTAAAGATGGAGATCGGATTGCTCACTCCCGCAACATGGACCAAGATGGAACATCAAGACAAGCTTTTTGGGTCCAATCATGGATGGATTCCAAAGTTGTATTTTTGTTCATTTTGGTAGATAGGCCACACTAGGACTTTGTAATTTTACGTATTTTTCGTTCTTGTTGCTTTTCATCACATGATAGTTAGTGCATCATATTCCGCCTAAACCAAACCACCTACTACTAAAATTGCATGAAAATTGACTCATATAGTTTGGATGTTAGTTATCATGGACATAAAGATGTCACACGAATTTTAAGCCATCATCTTAGTTTATTCATTCTCGCATGCTAGATATTCGTTCACTTAAAATGAATTAAAATAAAGTTGATGGGATCTTCCTCTAAAACCTAAAATTGAGACTAGTCTTTATAGGCCAAACTACTACGAATCCCTTCTTCGTCGGTAGGCATATAGGACCTTACTCTCCATATGACCCCTTCTACGTTGGGTAAGTAGTATGTGTTGACTTATTTTACCTCAACATTATAATCCGAAGAGTTTCTCGTGATTATGATGGACTATAGATAAAATTTTATCGACCAAGAATTCTAAAGGTAGAATTAGCCAAGAGGTTGGCTTATCAATTTACAGGTAATTGAGTCTTGGGATCATTTATATAATTCTTGAGGGAGGTCAATTGTATAAATGCTTAAGTCTTCGCATTAAACAAGTTTTTGCACTAGACTTGATTCATATCGATGAGTATGCTTATTATGGTTTTTTCTTCTTTTTCACAGTGTAGAATTCGTTTTATATTGATAATACTGCTATAACAAATGGCTGGCCATAATGATGTCCCTATGCCAAGTGCCACACTCGCACGCGATTCCTGGCTTAAAACTTTCATGGACCACATGAATCAGTTCACACGACTGAAGAATGACGGGTCCAACTTTGCGGACTGGGAGGCGGCATTACGGAATGCAGCCATTGCTGATGGCAAGCTCCAGTTCTTGACTGAGCCAATACCGCCAAACCCAGGCCCCAATGCGAGAGCTAACGAGTCACTTGCTTATAGTGTCTTCGTTATGGAAGCGGGTGCGATAAAGAACGTACTCATCTTTGCAAGGGAACAAAATTTGCAAAGACGCTTCATTGCCCAAGGTGCAAATAATATTTTCACCACGCTCACTAAAAAAATTTCAAAAGCACCGAAAATCGTTACATATGAGCATACCTGTCGCTTCTTTGAGGCGAAACTCCAGATGGGCCAACCGGTTAGCCCACACATTCTTGATATGATTGAGAATGTCGAGAAATTGGAGGCATTTGATTGCAAAATCAGTGAGAGCATAGTCATTGACCGTGTGCTTCATTCACTTCATGATGGTTTTGCCCTTTTCATGGCAAATTACTACATGAATGACATGAAGAAAAGTCTTCATGAGCTACACTCACTTCTCGTACAGACCGAGAAGGATATGAAATTGAGTGGGAGCATGAAGCAAGATGTTCTCATGATTTCTAACAAGAACAAAGGTAAGGGCAAGGCTCATGGCGACCTAAATGTAGGGAAGCCAAAGTTTAAGAAGTCAGGAAAGGGTAAGAGTGGGCCTGGTGAGAGTAGTAGCTCACAAGGCAAGGCAAAGAGCAAGGACAGGGACATTGAGTGCCACCATTGCCACAAGACTGTGCATTGGAGGAGGATTTGTCCCGTGTACCGTGAAGACATAAAAGCAGGCTGCGTCACTCCTGTTGGTATGTCATCTTATATTCATATGATTGAGATTAACCATGCAAGTTCCGGAACTTGGGTACTTGATACTGGTTGTGGTTCTCATTTGTGTAATCATTTGCAGGGTCTAAAAAACATCACACCTCTCGCAAAGGGTGATGTGGACCTGCGAGTCGGGAATGGAGCAAAAGTTGCTGCAGTCTCAATGGGAACATACGTAATCCAAATCCCGAGTGGATTTGAGTTGTATTTATATAACTGTTACTATGTACCCAGTTTATCTAAGAACATTATATCTTTTTCCGTGCTTGATAAAGACGGTTTTTCATTTTCAATAAATGACAATAGCTGTATTTTCTCTTTGAATGAAATGATTTATGGCAAAGCAGTTTCCATAAATGTCATTTATATCTTAGATCAAACCACAGACATATTACATGTGAATAATAAGAAAGTAAAGGTTGGTGACAAAGATCAAACTTATCTATGGCATTGTCGTATGGGACACATAAATGAAAAACGTGTAAAGAAGCTCATTGAGAATGGGACTATCTCCCCATTTGATTACGAATTATTTGGCACGTGTGAATCATGTCTTATCGGCAAAATGACTCGAATTTCCTTCAAAGGTGTTGGAATGCGTGCTAATGACCTATTAGGACTCATACATACTGATGTATGTGGACCTATGTCAATCAACGCAAGAGACGGCTATAGATATTTTATCAATTTCACGGATTATTTGAGTAGATACGGATATGTCTACTTAATGAAGCATAAAAGTGAGTCCTTTAAACAGTTTAAGGAATTCCAGAATAAGGTTGAGAACCAACTAGGAAGAAATATTAAAGCACTTCGATCAGATCGTGGTGGCGAATATCTTTCAAATGAGTTTGATCAACACCTTAAAGACTGTGGCATAGTATTACAGTTAACTCCACCTGGAACACCTCAATTAAATGGTGTGTCCGAACGGAGAAATCGAACATTACTTGATATGGTTCGATCCATGATGAGTCACACGGTAGTACCTGATTCACTATGGGGTTTTGCTCTTTGTCAGCTGCTCTTATACTTAACCGAAGTCCGTCTAAAGCTGTAGACAAGACTCCATATGAGATATGGAAGGGAACGGTCCCTAACTTGTCCTTTATGCGGGTTTGGGGCTGCAAGGCTTATGTCAAGTGGAGACACGAGGATAAGCACGGCCTGGGATCGGTCAAGACATACTTTATTGGTTATCCAAAAGGAATGTTTGGTCATTACTTCTATTCGCCTACCGAACAACGAGTTTTTGTTGCGGCTAGTGCGAAGTTCTTAGAGAAAGAGTTTCTCAAGAACAAGTCAAGTAATAGAACCTTCGATCTGTCGGAGATTCAAGAACCAACAACCGAGCAACCGATGGAGGAAGATGTTCCTTCAACTTCTGCTACGGTTAATATTCCTCAGGAACCTAGGAGGTCGGGTAGAGTCTCCATTCCTCCACACAGATACATTGGTATGGTCGAGGAGAATGATAGAGATGACATTTTGCTCCTAGAGAGTAACGAACCCGCTACCTATAAAGGTGCCATGACCTGTTCCGACTCTAAGATATGGCTTGAAGCCATGCAATCCGAGATGGACTCCATGTATGAGAATGACGTATGGGATCTTGTTGATTTGCCTGATAAGGTACGACCTCTTCAATGCAAATGGCTTTATAAGATAAAGCATTCTGTAGAAGGACAACCAGACACCTATAAGGCACGACTAGTGGCAAAAGGTT
>JAIUZE010009775.1:0-11664 GCA_022085475.1 Heliosperma pusillum | reverse complement strand
TATGTTATTCATGTTTTATTAAACTCGATATTTCGTGGTGGGAGAACTCGGAGTTACTCCCCACTGACTGTGGCTTCCGTGTTTCCATTTAATGCGGTCGACAGGTTTGTGATGCATGCTTGGGTACATTGACGAGCTAGCGAGTGAAGTATTACCTTGGACCTATATTCGGTTCTTAGGATTGTATTATTTAATACACTCTTTTATTTCCATATTTATTAGGGAGATATGTCTCCCGTTTTGGATACTTCTTATGTATAATATTATTTCTTTTTTGTTATGAACCTTTTTCTTTAAGACACCTTTGTTATGATGAATATATTTAATAGTAGGTTCCGGTTTTAAAATTTACCGATTTTCACTAAAGTGAACCTATTAGAAACGTATTCTCATCTTTTATTTATTTAAATTACTTGTTTATTTTTCCGCAAAATTTGAGGGTGTCACAGTTGGTATCAGAGCATTTTTGCTCCCGACGCACGTTTGTGTACCCTAGTATAAATAACTTGACCTTAATAAAATAATAAACTTGTGAGATAGAATGGTAGGATGGGTAGATTAGGATTTATGTTGTAGTCTCTTTGTGCTTGCTAAATGATAAGTACTAATCTGTGTTTTTCTTTTGCAAGATGCCTCCGAGAATTGACAACCCGATCCTAGCAGCTCTTACTCTTATTATACAGAATCAGCAAAATCAACAAAATCAACAGCCGAATCCTATTCCTAATCCTCCTCACGACCATGAGAGACACGGAAGTTATACATGGGTTGCTTCACAACTGTCTAGGAGCAAAGCCAAAACCTATGGTGGTGAAGTGGATCCCATCGAGCTTTCAGAATGGATACGGGAAATGGAGAAGAACTTTTCTCTATATGATGTTCTTGAAACGGATAAAGTCCGTCTTGCTTCCCACTTCTTAGTGAAGGAAGCTGATCAGTGGTGGTCACTTACTGGCCCTACTTCTAAGTTGGAACCTGGTTTTGGTTGGACTCGTTTCCGTGAGCTATTAGAGGCGAGGTTCTATCCTGATGAATTGAGGCAGCAGAAACTGAAGGAATTCATGGACTTCAAACAGGGAAGGCTCTCTGTTCAGGAGTTCACGACCAAATTCAACGAGTTGGCTCATTATGCCACTCGGCTTATTAAAGTGGCAGGAAGACAAGGCATTCTTTTACCTGGGAAAACTTTCTCCTCAGGTAAAGGGCAAGATCAGTAGGGGTTCTACTTCCTTTGTCTCTATTTACAACGATGCTATATGGGCAGAGAGTTCAATTCGCGAGATTGCCGACGAGGCTCGTACCTCGTATGTTGCTCCTAATGCTTATGGTAAGAGACCGTTGTATCCTACTTCTCGACTTTCCTTTTCCTCCTCTTACTCAAACAAGAGGAAGAATTTTCAGAGTGGACAAGCAACTCAGAGTAACCGTCCATTCGTCCCGAGCAACAACAACGATCTTAAGGGTCGTATCTGTTTTAGGTGCAAGATGCCTATGCATCCCGGTATTGGCTGTTTCAACAAGCCAATTGTGTGCTTTAATTGTCAGAAACCGGGACACAAGTTTAATGAATGTGTTGATAAGAAGAAGACAGCTTCTGCACCAGTTACTTCTGGGAGACCGAAGGGTCAAATTTTCATCATGAGCCGCGCTGAGGCCGATGCTCAACCCGACATTGTGACTGGTATGTTTTCAATTTATGAAATACCGTGTTTAATTTTATTTGTTGCGGGAGCTTCTTTGTCTTTTATTTCGATGAGACTATCCGATAAATTACCTCTCAAAGCTTCAATTGGAGAAAGTACTCCTATATCTTTGCCGTCCGGAGATGTGTTTTCATGCTCTTATATTCATTCGGACATTCCTATATCAATAAACGGATCTACTTTTCCGGCTAATCTTCTTCGGTTTCCTCTTGAAGAATTTGATATCATTCTGGGTATGGATTGGTTATCTACATATCATGCTCGATTTGAATGCCGTGACCAGAAGATTATTCTCAAAAGCCCTTTAGGTACCCGTGTATCCTATCAAGGGGTTCGAAAACAGACCACTGTGAAACTTGTTTCGGCTATGAAGATGGTAAAAGCTATCAAGAAAGGTTACCAAGCTTTCTTATGTGTTGTGACTACTTCTACCACTTCGTCTTTGCCTTCATTGGAAGATGTGCCAATTGTTCAAGAATTTCCAGATATTTTTCCCGATGAATTACCCGGAATTACTCCTGAAAGAGATGTTGAATTTTCCATTGATCTAGTTCCTGGAACTGGACCAATTGCTAAAGCTCCTTATCGTATGGCTCCTTCCGAATTGAAAGAGTTAAGAATTCAACTTGATGATTTGATTGAGAAGGGCTTTATTAGGCCTAGTGCATCTCCTTGGGGTGCGCCCGTGCTCTTTGTCAAAAAGAAAGACGGTTCTATGCGACTGTGCATTGATTATCGTGAGTTGAACCGTGTCACGATCAAAAACAAATATCCTCTTCCACGAATTGATGATCTCTTTGACCAGTTACGTGGTGCTTCAACTTTTTCAAAGATTGATCTTAGATCGGGTTATCATCAAATTCCCGTTCGTGAAGCAGATATTCCCAAGACTGCTTTCAGCTCGAGGTATGGTCATTTCGAATTTAATGTGATGCCATTCGGTTTGACTAACGCTCCAGCAATATTCATGGATCAGATGAATCGTACCTTCAGCGAGTACCTAGATAAATGTGTTGTAGTATTCATTGATGATATTTTGATCTTTTCTAAATCTAAGGAAGAACATGCTGATCACCTCCGAACCATTTTGGGTGTTTTCGACGCCAAAAATGGTATGCTAAGTTCTCTAAATGTGAATTCTGGTTGCCCGAGGTATCTTTCCTTGGTCATGTCATTTCAAAAGACGGTGTTATGGTCGATCCAGCTAAGATTGAGGCCGTGGTGGAATGGAAGAGTCCGAAAAATGTGTCCGAGATTCGGAGTTTCCTTGGTTTAGCGGGTTATTACCGTCGGTTTGTGAAAGATTTCTCTAAGTTAGCAAGACCGATGACTCAATTGCTAAAGAAGGAAGCAAAGTATATCTGGACCGATGAATGTGAAAATGCCTTCTTGGAATTAAAGAAGAGATTGACTACCGCACCGGTGTTGACTTTACCAGATGATGAAGCTGATTATGATGTCTATTGTGATGATTCTAAGCATGGTTTGGGATGTGTCTTAATGCAGAATAGAAAAGTCATTGCATATGATTCTCGACAACTCAGGGTTCATGAAGTGAACTACCCAACTCATGATCTTGAATTAGCAGCTGTGGTGCATGCATTGAAAACTTGGAGACACTTTATTATTGGAGTTCATTGTCGAATCTATACCAATCATAAAAGCTTGAGGTGCATTTTTACTCAGAAGGAGTTGAATATGAGGCAGAGAAGATGGTTAGAGTTAGTGAATGATTATGATGCCGAGTTGATTTACCATGAAGGAAAGGCAAATGTTGTGGCAGATGCATTGAGTAGAAAGGCTAGTCATTCATTGAATGCTCTTAGTACTTTACCCGATGAACTGGTAACAGAATTTCAGAAGCTTAAGATACAGTTTGTTGGGAAAGGATTCGATTATCTTGGTGCTTTGACTGCGGAACCTGATTTCTATCGAGAGATTCGTGCTTATTTACCGGAGGATGCTACTTTCATAGCCATACGAGCAAAAATCCTACTTGGGCAAGCTAAGGATTGTGTGGTGGATAATGATGGCTACCTTCGTTACCATGGTAGAATGTATGTTCCGAGAAGTGCCGAGTTGAGAAAGAGAATACTCGATGAAGCTCACCTTCTCCTTATTCTATTCATCCTGGCGGTGACAAAATGTATAAAGATTTGAGACCACAGTTTTGGTGGCCTAGGATGAAGATTGAAGTAAAGGAGTATGTTAGTAAATGTCTTACTTGTCAGAAGGTGAAGATCGAACATCAAAGACCCGGAGGTTTGCTACAACCTTTGGAAATTCCTCTTGGGAAATGGGAGTCTATTTCTATGGACTTCGTGATGGCTTTACCTAGAACTTCTAGTGGAAAGGATGCCATCTGGGTTATTGTAGACCGTCTAACCAAGTGTGCCAGATTCGTGCCTATCAAAGAAACTTGGAAGATAGATGTCTTAGCCCTTGTCTATGTGGATGAGATAGTGCGTTACCATGGAGAGCCTAAAGATATAGTTTCAGATCGTGTCCGAGATTCTGTTCCCGATTCTGGACGGCTTTACAAGAAGCCATGGGTGGTAAATTGTTGATGAGCACAGCATTCATGCCGCTACTGATGGTCAAACCGAGAGGACGATCCAAACTTTGGAAGATCTTCTCCGGGCTTGTGCCTTAGACTTTCACGCTTCTTGGGAGAAGTGTTTGCCTCTGGTTGAATTTTCTTATAACAACAGTTACCATGCTTCTATCAAGATGGCACCGTACGAGGCTTTATATGGTAGGAAGTGTCGTAGTCCGGTTTGTTGGGATAAAGTCCAGGATGATCATGTGTTGAGTCCCGACATAGTGACTGAAACGATTGATCAAGTTCAAGTCATTCGTGAGCGAATGAAAGCCGCTCAAGATAGACAAAAAATCCTATGCCGATGTCCGTCGTCGACCACTTGAATTTGATGTTGATGACCGAGTATTCCTTAAAGTGTCACCGATGAAAGGAGTGAAACGGTTTGGAGTGAAGGGAAAGTTGAGTCCTAAATATATTGGACCGTTTCGTGTGCTTAAGAGTGTTGGTCCCGTTGCTTATCGTTTGGAATTACCTCCGAACTTGAGTAAAGTTCATGATGTGTTCCATGTTTCTCAATTGAAGAAGTATATTAGTGATCCGAGTCAGATTATTCAAGAAGAAGTGTTGGACTTGGAACCTAATTTGGCTTTGGAAGAAAGGCCGATTCGTATACTTGAAAGGGCTAGCAAACAACTCAGAAACAAAGTGGTACCCTTAGTTCGTATCCTTTGGCGTTGTGGAAACGTTGAAGCAGAAACTTGGGAACCCGAAGCTAAAATGTTAGCTAAATATCCCGAGCTCTTTGCTTGAGGTAAATCTCCTTCTTTCTTCCCTCTTTCTATTCGATTTATTCTTTCGAATATTCCGTTCCTTCTACCGAATATCATCTATTATAGATAGATTGTTAGACGCTTTAGTTAGAAATTTTAGGCATAGATAGTAGAGTTATTACCCTTACTATAGAATTTTTTTTTTTTGACCTAAAAGCTTTTGGAAATGTTTGATGATTTCAAGTAGTTTTACCGTCAAGGAGTGTTGAGACTCGTTATTGGAGACGTTCGATAACTAGTTTTCTCATTTGTTGATGCGAAAATGTATCTTTTAAGTCTTTGACTTGGGTCGTCGATGTTCTTAACTGCAGACGAGAACCTTCCACCCCATTGATAAGACCCTGTATTTTTATTACAAATATATTTTTAAAGGTTTGAAATAGACCTACATATATGTCACATTCCTCCTTCTAAGTTTCGAGGACGAAACTTTTTAAAAGGAGGTGTGATTGTAACACCCCGTAATTTGAAAGACCGAAATTATATTTGAAAAGTAATAAATTTAATTTATTTTAATTTATTACGATTTATTTGAATTTATGATAATTTAATATAATTATTTTGAATTTATTTGGAATTAAAGAGTAGGTTATACGGTTTAAACCCGAACTTCATTGAACTATTCCCGAGTCAACTTAAGTCCCGAAACAAACCCAAAACCCGACTCCTACATGTGCCACACGCCCAAATCACCTTTTTCCCTCATTTTAAGGCTTTTGATTACTTTGATTAAACTAATACAAATATCTAAGATATTTGTAACTTTATCGATCTGTCAACTTAAATTCCGCAACAAATCGCTTAAAAACATACCCGATTTCTTCCTCTTCCACACGCCCTCCCTCTTGTCTCTAAGGATTAGATATTTCATTTCTTTTGATTAAACTAACATAATATCTAATAATATCTAGATATTTGATTAAACTAATATCTAATGATATCTAGATATTTACCATAATATATTTATAAAACCCGAGTCAATCCCGTAACAACAAGTTCAAAACCCGACTCCCATTAATCCCTATATTATACGGCACAACCCCTCCACTCTTACTCACTAATTATCTTCTTATTTTACATTAAATCAACTTAATATCTACATAATACCTTCTTTAATATAATCACAAGTGTTCTTGGTGTTCTTGATCGTTCTTGAGCAAAATCGTCACAAAACCTTCGTTACTTGGCCAACTCCGTTCTAAATTATATTTCTAAAGTCTCCTCTCCGCTCTTCATCTCCGTGTACGTTTCATTTTCAATTCCGACAAAATCGTTTTCAACACTTTAATTGTTGAAATCAAGTTTTAATACTAATAATGTTATTTTTGTCATTTCTTATAGGAGAAGATTATGAAGACGAGTTTGGTGACTCGTATATTTTAGAAGAAGATTAGTAGACGGGGTTTTAGTTCTTATTTTGGTGCTACATGGTTTTGTGCTAGCTAAGGTAACGATTACCGAGTTACTCGACGAATTAATGTCACATATGTTTTTACTTTTGTTTTTGTTATTTATGGTTTTAAGTAGTAACATGCTAGGTTGTTATTATTATTAAGTTTTATGAATATTTAACATATTTAGTATTTTTGACATGTTGGATAATTTGTTCATAATCATAATTGTTTTATGAATGATGGTTGAATTGGATGTCAAAATGGATGGTTGTTAATTAAAACATGTTAGAAATAAATTTGGGGTTGTTGTTGGTGGTGGCCGTGAGTGGTGGCCGTGAGTGGTGGCTGAAAACAGGCCCGGCAGGCCCGGTCCAGGCCCGGCTGCCCGGTCTAGGTTGGCCCGTTATTTGGCCCTTTGGGATTGTGTCGATACTTGATTGTTTTGTTGTTGTTTTGACGGGTTTTAAATATGTTAAGCATGCGGGAAATATTAAGAAAACGATTTTAGAAATGTTGACCAAAACCGGCCCAAACCAGGCCCGTGGGCCCAGTCCAGGTCCGGTTCACTCTCGGCCCAGTCCAGGCCCGGCTGACCCGTGAGCCCTCCTTTGGGCTTGTGACGGTTTTTGAGTTTATTGTTATTATTATATCATGTTTTGTAATATTTAGCAAGTGGGAAATTTTAATAAGTAAATTATGTAATTAAACGGTTTTCATAATATTATTATTTCTCACATGTTAGAAATTATAGCATGAGATTGTAGTTTAATTTGATATCCCTTAAGTCAAGCGGGTTTCGTAAGAATTAATAATTCAAATGTTAGAAATTAGAATAAAATAGCATGAAATGAATATGATGTTCTTATGTTCAAGCCTAAATGGCTAAGACTCTGTTTCTAGCCGGTTTGACCAAACGGGTTTGGTCAAACTATGATATAGTCAGCCCCGTTTTGACTGATGACCCGTCGCGGGACTTGGGTCGGGGATTTGTCTTCAGGTAAAGTTTTATTTAATGAATGAAGGAATGAGCCTAGTAGATATGAGGGATATGATATGTGAATGTGATTTAATGCAATTAGTCACCACATGATAGGAAGTTTTTCCGTGACTGTTAAAGTTTTTTTAATTGTTAATATATGTCGTGTGACTAAACGTACCCATAGAGAATTAGGATTTTTATGACGTGTTTGCCCATTCTAATTATAGATGAGTACCTTGGACCATGACATTGATAGGCCTTTACTATCTTTTAACGAGTATATGGAGTTCACAGCTTGATTGCTTTTGTGTTCATGGCCCTGGGATTTGATACCAAGCCGGGGCATGGCTGCCTAATTGCTTCCACTTTGGGATGGAGCCAGCTTAAGTAATAGCCAACTCTGATTAGGGGGTCTCTAGTAGGAGATTCTCAGTACTTTTGTCATGAGACAGGGAAGGGAGGTAGATGATTGTCGCTACTTTTAGGTCTGATTCAGTCAAGACTAGGATGTTTATCCTACCTGTGGTAAGCCTTCGAGTTACAGAGTCGACGATTGATGTTACTAAAAAACTTATGCCTGTTTCTAGACGTATTGGTCTTTCATGTTTGATGATTCTATGAATAGTAGAAGGTGAGATGCAAGCCGGCTACGGTTGATAGAGTTTGGATTACCGGTTGTTAACTGATTCACATGATAGCTTGTATGATTAGGGTTGAGTTGTATCATGGCCATGTTTTAAATGTAACCTCTGAGCTAGAATACTAGCTTCCCTACCTCGTGGTATAGGTTGTTAACTAATTCACATGATAGCTTCCATGAGTAGCTTAGCCTTCATATGTTAGGTTATATGTTAGTTATTTGTTTTATAACATGAAAAGCATATCGTATATGTCAAGGCTTATTATTTTCCAAATACATCTCTTTTATGTTATTCATGTTTTATTAAACTCGACATTTCGTGGCTGGGAGAACTCGGAGTTACTCCCCACTGACTGTGGCTTCCGTGTTTACATTTAATGCGGTTGGCAGGTTTGTGATGCATACATGGGTACATTGACGAGCTAGCGAGTGAAGTATTACCTTGGACCTATATTTGGTTCTTAGGATTGTATTATTTAATACACTCTTTTATTTCCGTATTTATACGGGAGATATGTCTCCCGTTTTAGACACTTCTTATGTATAATATTATTTCCTTTTTGTTATGAACCTTTTTATTTAAGACACCTTTGTTATGATGAATATATTTTATGCTAGGTTCCGGTTTTAAAATTTACCAATTTTCACTAAAGTGAACCTATTAAAAACGTATTCTCATCTTTTATTTATTTAAATTACTTGTTTATATTTCCGCAAATTCGAGGGTGTCACATGATTTCTTTAGATTAAACTAATACAAATATCTAAGATATTTGTAACTTTATCGATCTGTCAACTTAAATTCTGCAACAAATGGCTTAAACCCGGACCCGACTTCTTCCTCCTCCACACGCCTCTTCCTCTTTTCCTTAGGTTTAGATATTTTCATTTCTTTTGATTAAACTAACATAATATCTAATAATATCTAGATATTTGATTAAACAAACATAATATCTAATAATATCTAGATATTTACCATAATATATTTATAAAACCCGAGTCAATCCCGTAACAACAAGTTCAAAATCCGACTCCCGTAAATCCCCTATATTACACGGCCCAACCTCCACTCTTACTCACTACTTATCTTTTTATTTTACATTAAATCAACTTAATATCTACTTAATACCTTCTTTAATATAATCACAATTGTTCTTGGTGTTCTTGATCGTTCTTGAGCAAAATCGTCACAAAACCTTCGTTACTTGGCCACATCCGTTCTAAATTATATTTCTAGAGTCTCCTCTCCGCTCTTCATCTCCGTGTACGTTTCATTTTCAATTCCGACAAAATCGTTTTCAACACTTTAATTGTTGAAATCAAGTTTTAATACTCATAATGTTATTTTTGTCATTTCTTATAGGAGAAGATTATGAAGACGAGTTTGGTGACTCGTATATTTTAGAAGAAGATTAGTAGACGGGTTTTTAGGTCCTATTTTGGTGCTATTTGGTTTTGTGCTAGCTAAGGTAACGATTACCGAGTTACTCGACGAATTAATGTCACATATATTTTTGTTATTTACGGTTTTAAGTAGTAACATGCTAGGTTGTTATTATTATTAAGTTTTATGAATATTTAACATATTTAGTGTTTTTGACATGTTGGATGATTTGTTCATAATCATAATTTTTGTATGAATGATGGTTGAATTGGTTGTTAAAATGGATGGTTGTTAATTAAAACATGTTAGAAATAAATTTGGGGTTGTTGTTGGTGGTGGCCGTGTGTGGTGGACGAGAAACAGGCCGGTTCAGACCCAGTTCAGGCCCGGTCCAGGCCCGGCAGATCCGGTCTAGGTTGGCCCGTTAATTGGCCCTTTGGGCTTGTGTCGATACTTGATTGTTTTGTTGTTGTTTTGACTGGTTTTAAATATGTTAAGCATGCGGGAAATATGAAGAAAATGATTTTAGAAATGTTGACCAAAACCGGCCCAAACCAGGCCCGTGGGCCCAGTCCAGGTCCGGTTCAGTCTCGGCCCAGTCCAGGCCCGGCTGACCCGTGAGCCCTCCTTCGGGCTTGTGACGGTTTTTGAGTTTATTGTTATTATTATATCATGTTTAGTAATATTTACAGAGTTGGGAAATTTTATAAGTAATTATTTATTAAACGGTTTTCATAATATTTATTATTCTCCCATGTTAAAATTAATAGCATGAGATTGTAGTTTAAATGTGAGATCCTTTAAGTCAAGCGGGTTTCGTAAGAATAAATAATTCACATGTTAGAAATTAGAATAAAATAGCATGAAATGAATATGATGTTCTTATGTTCAAGCCTAAATGGCTAAAACTCTGTTTCTAGCCGGTTTGACCAAACGGGTTTGGTCAAACTATGGTCTAGTCAGCCCCGTTTTGACTGATGACCCGTCGCGGGACTCGGGTCGGGGATTTGTCTTCAGGTGAGGTTTTATTTAATGAATGAATGAATGAGCCTTAGTAGATATGAGGCGATATGATATTTGAATGTGATTTATATGCAATTAGTCACATGATAGGAAGTTTTTCCCGTGACTGTTTAATTGTATGAGATATGTCGTGTTGACTAAGTACTCATAGAGAATTATGATTATATGGCGTGTTGACCATTCTAATTCTAAATGAGTACCTTAGACCATGACATTGATAGACCTTACTATCTTTAACGAGTATATAGTTCACTGCTGGATAGCTTTTGTGTCACTGGCCTGGGATTTTGATACCAAGCCGGGGCATGGCTGCCTAATTGCTTCCACTTTGGGAATGGAGCCAGCTTAAGTACTAGCCAACTCTGCTTATGGGGTCTCCTAGTAGAGATTCTCATGTACTTTTGGTCATGAGACAGGGAATGGGTTAGCTGTTGTCGCTAGGTCTGCGCAGTCTAGGACTAGGATGTTTATCCTACCTTGTGGTATAGCCTCTAGTTACAGAAGTCGACTATTGACTGTACTAAGAACTTATGCCTGTTTCTAGACGTATTGGTCTTTCATGTTTGATGATTCTATGAATCGTAGAAGGTGAGATGCAAGCCGGCTACGGTTGATAGAGTTTGGATTACCGGTTGTTAACTAATTCACATGATAGCTTGCATGAGTAGCTTAGCTTTCATATGCTAGGATATATGTTAGTTATTTGTTTCATAACATGAAAATCATATCGTATATGTTAAGTTTTGTATTTTCCATATACATTGCTTTTATGTTATTCATGTTTAATTAAACTCGACATTTCGTGGCTTGGAGAACTCGGAGTTACTCCCCACTGACTGTGGCTTCCGTGTTTATATTTAATGCGGTTGGCAGGTTTGTGATGCATACATTGGGTACATTGACGATCTAGCGAGCGAAGTATTTACCTTGGACCTATATTCGGTTCTTAGATTGTATATTATTATACACTCTTTTATTTCCGTATTTATACGGGAGATATGTCTCCCGTTTTGGATATTTCTTTTGTATAATATTATTTCCTTTGTTATGAAACCTTTTTTCTTTAAGACAACCTTTGTTATGTGAATATAATTTAATGTAGGTTCCGGTTTTAAAATTTACCGATTTTCATAAAGTGAACTTCTATTAAAACGTATTCTATCTTTTAT
>JAIUZE010009774.1:0-50675 GCA_022085475.1 Heliosperma pusillum | reverse complement strand
AAGATGACTAAAAACGGGATTTTCATGAAATCTCTCAGAAATTCTAAATACGAACTCGGAATTTTAAAATACGACTCGAAACAATAAATTCTATTTTAAAAACTTAACCTTGCTGGAAAGTATCCTTAAGAAATTTTACTAGAAAAATGGGGTACTTTTCGGCTTGTTACAATCACCCCTCCTTTTAAAAAGTTTCGTCCTCGAAACTTAGAAGAAGGAAAGTAACATATATGTAGGTCTATTTCAAAACTGTTAAAAATATATTCGTAATAAAAATACTGGGTCTTATCAACGGGGCGGAAGGTTCTCGTCGGCCGTTAAGAACATCGACGTCCCAAATCAAAGACCTTAAAGATACATTTTCGCATCAATAAATGAGAAAACTAGTTATCGAACGTCTCCAATAACAAGTCTCAACACTCCTTTACGGTAAAATACTTGAAATCATAAAACATTTCTAAAAACTTTTAATTAAAAATTTCATAGTAAGGATAATAACTCTACTATCTATGCCTAAAATTTCTAACTAAAGCTTCTAATGATCTTCCTATCAGAACTGATATTCGATAGAAGGAACGGAATATTCGAAAGAATAAATCGAATAGAAAGAAGAAAGAAAGAAAGAAAGAAGAAAGAAGAACGAAGGATGAACCCCAATACTATCTTCCCTCTATGAAAATTCTAATGTCGATTGTAACTCGACAATACTAACTGTACAAGTATACTAGTCCTCAAGAGAGTGCAATATATCCTTAACATTTCAATCATCGGATTCCTACCAAGATTTTCATAAGCATGCCACATCGAGTAGCAATTCCCAATTATTCCAATTCAATTAAAATCTTCTAAGGTCCATCGAAACTATTATTGGAAATCACCATCAAAATATTTATAATTAAGGAAACAAGACCGCTAACAACCACAAAGTAAAGGACTCAATATGAAATCCTTTAATCCAATTTATTCCAAAAATTCATTACCCCAACTTATTTACAATGAACCCTCTCATCCTCAAAAGTTGAATCTCTAAACCTCAAAGAGATTAGTCACACAAAAATTATTTCACTTAACTGTTGCCAAACATAGGCAAATGTGACCGTAATCAATTTATCTATCTCTTCTAAACTCTCAATACATCGGTTTTTTTTTTTTTTTGCTTATAACAATATTCCTCAAGTTTTGTCATCCAAATCCAAAATTCCTCAAGGTAATTATTCCCATTAGGGCCCAACATTTAAAACAACTATTTTTCCAAGTAACCTTTAAAGAACCACTAAAATCCTTAACCCCAACAACTAACCACCATTATGCTTGATTCGATCCTCAAAAGAAATGATATTGCAACTTCAAGCTTTCATAGTCTAAAACCACTAGGAGAATTTCATCCTAAGTTTATCCTCAAATCCTTGTAATCATCTAAACACGGAACTAGCTTAATAGGATGGTTAGGTACCAAATTAGAAACTTCTTATTTACTCCAAAATAGACATATCATAAGCATGGTCTTCCAACCAATACTAAACTTCTAATTCCAAAAGACTAAATTACCAATGAGTTAAGAAGTAATAGCCAACTCATTCCACTTTACACCTTCGAATATCATGAACTATTTACACACAAGTCATGACAAGCTTCAAGCATTAAAATCATTAAACATACCTTACCACACCTTCCTCAAGGATACCAACTCTCACCACCATAGGGTGAAATTAAATCTATACCATTTTCCTCAAATCACAAGTTCATTCTAACAAATACTAATATTCCACAAAATTCAAAGTTCTTCCGACTAAGTATAATATACCACAATCCGATGGTGATGACATCCATAAAAAATGTTACAAGAGGGAGGTAAGGATACCAATGGTATAATGGAGGAACTATTAAGAGTAATTTCCAAGAGGTAAATAGGTTGGAGGAGAAAGAAGCACCTAGATAGAAGGAAGAGAGCATAATACAATAAGGACGAGAGAATTTAAAGATGAAGAAGGAATTCACTTCCATTAAGCTTATAAATCTTCAAAACTTCGGTAGAGGATACTCCTTCTAGGTAACACATATTCCCCATAAGGCGTAATATGTTCCTAGCAAATTTGGCTAGCCACCCAAGCATAGCCCCCTTGGCAATTGTCTTCTTTATGAGGAGGGACCTGGTTGGCAGTAACAACGATCTCTTCTACACGAGGTCCAACAGTCTTCATAAGAAACAAAACAAATTAAGTTACTCCTAACAATTAGCATAAACAAATAGACTACAACATAAATCCTAATCTACCCATCCTACCCTTCTATCTCACAAGTTTATTATTTTATTAAGGTCAAGTTATTTATACAAGGGTACACAAACGTGCGTCGGGAGAAAAAATGCTCTGATACCAACTGTGACACCCTCAAATTTGCGGAAAGAAAAAACAAGCTATTTAAAAAATCAAAGATGAGAATACGTTTTCATAGGTTCACTTTAGTGAAAATCGGTAAATTTTAAAAACGGAACCTACTATTAAATATATTCATCATAACAAATGTGTCTTAAATAAAAAGGTTCATAACAAAAAGGAAATAATATTATACAAAAGAAATATCCAAAACGGGAGACATATCTCCCGTATAAATACGGAAATAAAAGAGTGTATAATAATATACAATCCTAACAACCGAATATAGGTCCAAGGTAAATACTTCGCTCGCTAGCTCGTCAATGTACCCAAGTATGCATCACAAACCTGCCAACCGCATTAAATATAAACACGGAAGCCACAGTCAGTGGGGAGTAACTCCGAGTTCTCCCAGCCACGAAATGTCGAGTTTAATAAAACATGAATAACATAAAAGAGATGTATATGAAAAATACAAAAACCTTAACATATACGATATGCTTTTCATGTTATGAAACAAATAACTAACATATAACCTAGCATATGAAGGATAAGCTACTCATGCAAGCTATCATGTGAATCGGTTAACAAACTATACCACGAGGTAGGGAAGATAGTATTTCAGCTCAGAGGTTACATTTAAAACATGGCCTGGATACAACTCAACCCTAATCATACAAGCTATCATGTGAGTCAGTTAACAACCGGTAATCCAAACTCTATCAACCTTAGCCGGCTTGCATCTCACCTTCTAAGATTCATAGAATCATCAAACATGAAAGACCAATACGTCTAGAAACAGGCATAAGTTCTTAGCACACGTTCATATAGTCGACTTCTGTAAACTCGAGTCTATACCACACAAGGTTAGATAAACATCTAGTCTGACTGCACAGACCTAGCGACAACAGACTAACCATTCCCTGTCTCATACAAAAGTACGTGAGACTCTCTACTAGGCGACCCCCTAAGATGAGTTGGCTAGTACTTAAGCTGGCTCCATTCCCAAAGTGGAAACAATTAGGCAGCCATGGCCCGGCTTGGTATCAAAATCCCAGGCCAGTGACACAAAAGCTATCAAGCTGTGAACTATATACTCGTTAAAGATAGTAAGGTCTATCAATGTCATGGTCCAAGGTACTCATCTAGAATTAGAATGGTCAACACGCCATATAATCATAAATCTCTATGGGTACTTAGTCAACACGACATATATCATACAATTAAACAGTCACGGAAAAAACTTCCTATCATGTGACTAATTGCATATAAATCACATTCAAATATCATATCGCCTCATATCTACTAAGGCTCATTCATTCATTCATTAAATAAAACTTTACCTGAAGACAAATCCCCGACCCGAGTCCCGCGACGGGTCATCAGTCAAAACGGGGCTGACTAGATCATAGTTTGACCAAACCCGTTTGGTCAAACCGGCTAGAAACAGAGTCTTAGCCATTTAGGCTTGAACATAAGAACATCATATTCATTTCATGCTATTTTATTCTAATTTCTAACATGTGAATTATTAATTCTTACGAAACCCGCTTGACTTAAGGGATATCAAATTAAACTACAATCTCATGCTATAATTTCTAACATGTGAGAAATAATAATATTATGAAAACCGTTTAATTAAATAATTTACTTATTAAAATTTCCCACTTGCTAAATATTACAAAACATGATATAATAATAACAATAAACTCAAAAACCGTCACAAGCCCAAAGGAGGGCTCACGGGTCAGCCGGGCCTGGACTGGGCCGAGACTGAACCGGGCCTGGGCTGGGCCCACGGGCCTGGTTTGGGCCTGTTTTGGTCAACCATTTCTAAAATCGTTTCTTAATATTTCCCGCATGCTTAACATATTTAAAACCCGTCAAAACAACAACAAAACAATCAAGTATCGACACAAGCCCAAAGGGCCAATTAACGGGCCAACCAAGACCGGGCAGCCGGGCCTGGACCGGGCCTGAACCGGGCCTGCCGGGTCTGTTTCACGGCCACCACCACGGCCACCACCAACAACAACCCCAAATTTAATTCTAACATGTTTTAATTAACAACCATCCATTTTAACAACCAATTCAACCATCATTCATACTAAAATTATGATTATGAACAAATCATCCAACATGTCAAAAACACTAAATATGTTAAAAACTCATAAAACTTAATAATAATAACAACCTAGCATGTTACTACTTAAAACCGTAAATAACAAAAATAAATGTGACATTAATTCGTCGAGTAACTCGGTAATCGTTACCTTAGCTAGCACAAAACCAAATAGCACCAAAATAAGACCTAAAAACCCGTCTACTAATCTTCTTCTAAAATATACGAGTCACCAAACTTGTCTTCATAATCTTCTCCTATAAGAAATGACAAAAATAACATTATTAGTATTAAAACTTGATTTCAACAATTAAAGTGTTGAAAACGATTTTGTCGGAATTTAAAATGAAACGTACACGGAGATGAAGAGCGGAGAGGAGACTCTAGAAATATAATTTAGAACGGATTTGGCCAGGTAACGAAGGTTTTGTGATAATTTTGCTCAAGAACGATCAAGAACACGAAGAACAATTGTGATTATATTAAAGAAGGTATTAAGTAGATATTAAGTTGATTTAATGTAAAATAAAAAGATAAGTAGTGAGTAAGAGGGGGAGGTTGGGCCGTGTAATATAGGGGATTAACGGGAGTCGGGTTTTGAACTTGTTGTTACGGGATTGACTCGGGTTTTATAAATATATTATGGTAAATATCTAGATATTATTAGATATTATGTTTGTTTAATCAAATATCTAGATATTATTAGATATTATGTTAGTTTAATCAAAAGAAATGAAAATATCTAATCCTAAGGGACAAGAGGAAGAGGCGTGTGGAAGAGGAAGAAATCGGGTCCGGGTTTAAGCGATTTGTTGCAGAATTTAAGTTGACAGATCGATAAAGTTACAAATATCTTAGATATTTGTATTAGTTAAATCAAAAGTAATCAAAAGCCCTAAAATGAGGGAAGAAGAGTGCCTTGGGCGTGAGGCACATGTAGGAGTCGGGTTTTGGGTTTGTTTCGGGATTTAAGTTGACTCGGGAATAGTTAAATGAAGTTCGGGTTTAAACCGTATAACCTACTCTTTAATTCCAAATAAATTCAAAATAATTATATTAAATTATCATAAATTCAAATAAATCGTAATAAATTAAAATAAATTAAATTTATTACTTTTCAAATATAATTTTGGTCTTTCAAATTACGGGGTGTTACAGGTGATGAGTTTGTTTTGGTGATGTATTTGTGATAATGTGATGGAATTGTGGGAAATATCGGTATACTTCCCATTAAATAATTCGGATTATAATGAAATTATAACTATATGAATTTCTAGTCATAAATGAAATTGCATAATATAAAACAAGAGATTAAGAAATAACCTTCGGTCCTAGAAAAAGGCCTAAGAACAAATACCAAAGTAGGTATTCTCCTAATCGTTGCATCCAAGATGGTTCAAGAAATGCCTTCGTCGTGCTAGAACGAATACCCAAAAATTAATTCTAATTTTGTGTGTATAATGATGATGAATATGGAGATGAATAAGAGAGATCAAAATCAGAATTTTTCTCCTCTTTTCACCCTTTTGTGCCGTGAGATTAGGGTTCAATTAGGGTTTTCATAAAAACAGATTTCTCTCCTTTTATTCCTCCCTTGGAGCCGTGTGATTTGAGAATCAAGAGGAAAGAATAAAATAAAAACCCTAGTTTCCTTATTCCTCTCAACCTCTATTAGGTAGTTATCATATCATAATGTAATATGTATTCTAATTATTACTAGTAATGGACCGTCATATAAACCGAGTAATTCCGGACCAAGACTCTATAATAATATCGTGTAATACATATCCGCCAACTTAAATATAACAGTTTACATTTAGTTTAGACCAACATTATATACATTGATTAAATATAACATTTTATATTCAATCAACAGCTAACATTATTTAATCGTTATTAAATAATCGTATCATCATCACATTGACTAACCTTTTAGTCAAATACATCGACTTACCTTTTAGTCATTTAATAAGGGATCAATATGATTATTTTCTCAAATAATCACATCTCTCAAACACATCTTTTAGGTGTGACTTTTAGGGATCAGTTGATCACCGCCATCTGTATGACAATAACGTCAAACTTATCTAGCAAGCCAACCGTTATCGATAAACGTTAATCAACTGATTATAATACAAAGTATACCCTGTGAACCTTAGCTATTATCACACTAACTGTGGAGGACACTAGCTCCAACAATCTCCCACTTGTCCTTACAAGTGTATGTGCGATAACCGATTCTCATATCCTTAAATTTCTCCCACTCAATGTAAAACAATTTGCAAAGTCCGCATTCACAAAGGTCGTATTTTACAAGTGATCAGTATCAAGAGTGGTTTTCCCGACTAGAGAGTAACTCAACTGATAAACGAATCATTATTCGAGCATGGCCATGCATTTCAGTTACTACTCCTCGAGTGGCCCTGAGAAATAACAAAACTTGATAAAGGGTTGGATATTTTCCTCAACTCGAATCCTGCAGATGTAAGCACAGTATGAAATGACCCAGTAAAAATCTGCTTGGCCTCCTGTTACGGTCGACCGTGAGAAAGAAACCAAAGTCACCCAAAAACTGCCTTAATCTCAAGAGACAGTCGATAGTCAAAAGAATCGACTCTAGGAACACTATGGACGTCCAATCCACGACCTGGCACCGAATGTTGTTAAACATTTAGGACTCCATAACGTCGTCACGAATTACAATGTCCTACGAGGTATCCTTATAACTTATTTGTGATCGATTAGTCAACAGTTTGACTTATGGCTCGTTGAACCCACCATCAATCGACTTAACAATATAATAGCCAGAGTTATTAGCTCATGTAGGCGATTACGGACCAAAACACATATAATGTTATTCAGTTCACTTTGTGGTGTTCAATGTTGTCCATACAATCCACATGAAAAACAAAATATGAAAACAATACGATGAAGTTATTATTAGTATATGAAAAAGATGTATCTAATTCATACAAACAGCTAATACAACTCAGGAACACGTTTAATTCCCATGGAAGTAACGTGCCCTACATGCTTATCATGTCTTAACGGTTTAGTGAGAGGATCTGCTATGTTATCATCCGTAGCAATCTTGTCTATCACTATATCCTTTTGCTCCACGTAATCTCTGATCATGTGAGCCTTCCGAAGTACATGTCTAGATTTGTTGCTAGACTTAGGCTCCTTAGCCTGGAAGATGGCACCACTATTATCACAATAGATGGTGATCGGGTCATTCGAACTAGGAACTATGACAAGTCCTTATAAGAATTGACGCATCCATATAGCTTCCTTTGCAGCCTCTGAAGCGGCATAGTACTCGGACTCAGTCGTAGAATCTGCTATAACACTCTGCTTGGAGCTTTTCCAGCTGACCGCAGCGCCATTAAGAGTAAATACGAATCCAGACTGAGATTTCGAGTCATCCCGATCCGTTTGGAAGCTAGCATCTGCGTAACCGGTTGCGCAAAGCTCAGTCTCTCCTCCATAAGTCAATACCCAATCCTTAGTCCTCCGTAGGTACTTAAGGATATTTTTAACAGCCATCCAGTGTGTTTCACCTGGATTGCCTTGGTACCGACTAGTCATACTCAAAGCATATGCCACGTCTGGACGTGTGCATATCATGGCATACATGATCGATCCTATAGCTGATGCATAAGGAATTCGACTCATGCGCTCGACCTCTTCAGATGTCTTGGGTGCCTGAGCTTTACTCAAATGCATCCCAGACGTCATTGGAAGATACCCCTTCTTGGAGTTGGTCATGCTGAACCTTTCAAGAATCTTATCTATATAAGACTCCTGACTGAGTGATAACATCCGTCATGATCTATCTCTGTAGATACGGATTCCCAATATGCGCTGTGCCTCGCCCAGATCTTTCATCTGGAAATGGTTCTTTAACCATACCTTAACCGAAGATAAGAGAGGAATATCATTCCCTATCAAGAGTATGTCATCGACATACAATATCAAGAAAACGATTATACTCGCACTCGACTTGACATATAAGCATGGTTCGTCAACCGATCGAGCGAAACCATTCTCTTTTATGACTTGGTCGAAACGATGATTCCAACACCGAGAAGCTTGCTTAAGTCCATAAATGGAACGCTTAAGCTTGCACACTTTCTTAGGATTTTTAGTGTCAATGAAACCTTCGGGTTGTACCATGTACAACTCCTCCTCCAAATAACTGTTTAAGAAGGCGGTTTTCACGTCCATCTGCCAAATTTCATAGTCATGAAAAGCGGCAATCGCTAAGATTCTCTGAATGGAACGCAACATAACTACGGGTGCAAAAATTTCATCATAATGCAATCCTTGCACTTGAGTGAAACCTTTTGCCACTAGTCGTGCCTTATAGGTGTCTGGTTGTCCCTCTACGGAATGCTTTATCTTGTAAAGCCATTTGCACTGAAGAGGCCGAATCTTATCAGACAAATCAACCAGATCCCATACGTCATTCTCATACATAGAGTCCATCTCGGATTGCATGGCCTCAAGCCATAGCTTTGAGTCGGAACAGGTCATGGCTCCTTTATAGCTAGTGGGTTCGTTACTCTCTAGGAGCAAAACATCGTCTCAATCGTTCTTTTCGACCATACTAATGTATCTGTCTGGAGGTATGGAGACTCTACCCGACCTTCTAGGTTCCTCAGGAATATTAACCGCAGCAGAAGATGAAGGAACATCTTCCTCCATCGGTTGCTCGGTTATTGGTTCTTGAATATCCGACAGATCGAAGGTTCTATCACTCGTCTTGTTCTCGAGAAATTCTTTCTCTAGAAACTTCGCACTAGCCGCAACAAAAACACGTTGTTCGGTAGGCGAATAAAATTAATGACCAAACATTCCTTGTGGATAACCAATAAAGTATGTCTTGACCAATCGCGGGCCGAGCTTATCCTCGTGTCTCCACTTGACATAAGCCTCGCAGCCCCAAACCCGAATAAAGGACAAGTTAGGTACTGTTCCCTTCCACATTTCAAATGGAGTCTTGTCAACAGCTTTAGACGGACTTCGGTTAAGTATAAGAGCAGCTGACAAAAGAGCATAGCCCCACAATGAATCAGGCACTACCGTGTGACTCATCATGGATCGAACCATATCAAGTAATGTTCGATTTCTCCGTTCGGACACACCATTTAATTGAGGTGTTCCAGGTGGAGTTAACTGTAGTACTACACCACAGTTTTTAAGGTGTTGATCAAACTCATTCGAAAGATATTCGCCACCACGATCTGAACGTAGTGCTTTAATCTTTCTACCCAGCTGGTTTTCAACCTTATTCTGGTATTCCTTGAACTTATCAAAGGACTCACTTTTGTGCTTCATTAAGTAGACATATCCATATCTACTCAAATCGTCCGTGAAAGTGATAAAATATCTATAGCCATCTCTAGCGTTGATTGACATAGGTCCACACACATCAGTATGTATGAGTCCTAATAGGTCAGCAGCGCGCATTCCAACACCTTTGAAGGAAATTCGAGTCATTTTGCCTATGAGACATGATTCACACGTGCCAAATGATGCATAGTCAAATGGGGAGATAGTCCCATTGTCAATGAGCTTTTTCACGCGTTTTTCATTTATGTGTCCCATACGGCAATGCCATAGATAGGTTTGATCTTTGTCACCAACCTTTACCCTTTTATTACTCACATGCAATATATCTGTGGTTTGATCTAAAACATAAATCCCATTCATGGAAACTGCTTTACCATAAATCATTTCGTTAAAAGAGAAAATACAGCTATTATCCTTTATTACAAATGAAAAACCGTCTTTATCGAGTACGGAAACAGAAATAATGTTTTTAGATAAACTGGGTACATAGTAACAGTTATTTAAAAATAACTCAAATCCACTTGGGAGTTGGATTACATATGTTCCCACTGAAACGGCAGCTACTCTTGCTCCATTCCCCACTCGCAGGTCCACATCACCCTTTTCGAGAGTTTTGATGTTTCTTAGGCCCTGCAAATGATTACACAGATGAGAACCACAACCAGTATCAAGTACCCAAGTTCCGAAACTTGCATGGTTAATCTCAATCATATGAATAAAAGATGACATACCAACAGGAGTGACGCGGCCTGCTTTTACGTCTTCAGCATACACGGGACAGTTCCGCCTCCAATGCCCAGTCTTGTGGCAATGGTGGCACTCCATGTTTTCTTTGCTCTTTGTCTTGCCTTGTGAGCTACTGCTAGTCTCACCAGGCCCACTCTTGCCCTTTCCTGGCTTCTTGAACTTCGGCTTCCCTACAGCTAGGTCGGCCTGAGCCTTGCCCTTACCCTTACCCTTGTTTGCAATCATGAGAACGTCCTGCTTCAGGCTCCCACTCAATTTCACATCCTTCTCAGTCTGTATGAGAAGTGAGTGTAGCTGATGAGGATTTCTCTTCAAATCATTCATGTAGTAATTTGCCCTGAATTGGGCAAAACCATCATGGAGTGAATGAAGCATGCGGTCAATGACCACGCTCTCTTTGATTTTGCAATCAAGTGCCTCCAGTTTTTCGAGATTCTCGATCATGTTCGAGAATGTGTGGGCTAACCGGTTGGCCCTTCTGGAGTTTCGCCTCAAAGAAGCGAGTGGTAAGATCATACATAACGATCTGCGGTGCTTTTGAGAACTCGTTAGTGAGCGTGGTGAAAATCTTGTTTGCACCTTGGGCAATGAATCGTCTTTGCAAATTGGATTCCATTGAAAAGATGAGTACGTTCTTTATCGCACCCGCCTCCATTACGAAATCACTATAAGAAAGTGATTCATTTGCTCCTACATTGGGGCCTGGGTTAGGCGGTAGTGGCTCAGTCAAGTACTTGAGCTTACCGTTAGCTATGGCAGCATTCCGTAATGAAGCCTCCCAGTCCGCAAAGTTTGACTTGTTATTCTTCAGTCGCGTGTACTGATTCATGTTGTCCATGAACATCTTAAGCCAGGATTCACGTGCGAGCGTGGCACTTGGCATAGGGGCATCAGCATGTCCCGCCATTTGTTATAACAGTTTTATCATGTAAATGAATGCTACACTGCGAGAAAGGAGATAAAACATAATAAGCATTTTCATCGTTTTAATTAAGTCTAATGCAAAACAGATTAATGCGAAGACTTTTGCATTTATACAATTGACCTCCCTCAAGTATTATATAAATGATCCCAAGACTCAATTTCTGTAAATTGATAAGCCAACTTCTTGGCTAATTCTACTTTTAGAATTCCTGGTCGATAAATTTTCTGTAAATTATATCTTTAGTCCATCATAATCACGAGATATTACTCGGACTATAAAGTTGAGATAAAATAGGTCAACACATACTACTTACCCAACGTAGAAGGGATCATATGGAGAGTAAGGTCCTATATGCCTACCGACGAAGAAGGGATTCATAGCAGTTTTCCCTATAAAGACTAATCTCAATTTTGGGTTTTAGAGGAAGGTCCATCAGCTTTAATTTTATTCATTTAAGTGAACGAATGATCTAGCATTTAGAGAATGAATAATTTAAGATGATAGCTTTCAGAATTATGAGTGACATCTGGATGTCCATGATAATTAACATACAATCTTTATGAGTCAATTTTCATGCAATTAAGAAGTAGGTGGTTTGGTTTAGGCGGAATATGATGCAATAACTATCATGCAAAAGAAAAACAATAAGAACGGAAAAATGAAAATCAAAGTACAAAGTCCTAGTGTGGCCTATCCTATCAAAATAGAACAAAAATTACACTTTGGAATCCATCCTTATGGACCCTAGAAGCTTGACTTGATGTTCCATCTTGGTCCATGTAGCGGGAGTGAGCTATCCGATCTCCATCTTTGGTCTTCTCAAAAAATACAATTTTTAAAAATTACAAAATATAAACCTATTTACATTCTAATTTAAAAATTATAATTAAAGATTACAAAGGGGAGATTCGAGATCTCAAAATACATCAAAGACCATGTTACCATCATTACGATAACACAATCTACTAAGGCCACACTAAGCAATACAAATTACAACCTCTTGTAGAAATACCAAAATAATCCATTCATCCATTCATTCAACAAAATAATATGCATCAACATAATAAATTAAACATTCAAGACATAATTCATTAATTATGAAGATTAATTTATCCAAACCACCTTTAAAATGATCAAAATTATGTGACAATTCCTTAATTGCACACAACAATTTTAATCAACCATAATCCAATTTAATTCATATTATCGGGTATAACATAAATTAAATTCAACATTATTTTAAACCTTTTTAAAATAATAGGGTATCTATCATTGTGAACTTTTTCACAACAACAAACAACATTACATTATCTTTATAATGCAATAAACAAAATAAAAATAAAATTTTTTTTCACTATTCACGGATGAACAGTAGCCGTGAACAGAAGCGGGTACCAAAAAATAATTTTTTTTTTCTCGGTTTTTAAAAAAACAAAACAAACCCTAATACTATTTTTTTTTATGAACAGTAGCCGTAGCCACGGTGAACAGTAAAAAAAATAAGATACAAATTAATCTTTTTAATTTGATCATGCTAATAAAACTAGATCGGTACAAACATTCAACATCTAATCATTATTAAACATTTATACAAACTAGATGATTCAAATTAACCTTTTAAAATGAATATCTAAATCATGATTAATCGATTATCAAAATACCCAACTAACCATAATTGTTTTGTATATTCATTTCGAAAAATTAGCAAAATGAATGTTCCTTAACATTCAAAACAAATTCCATTTTCATTTCAATTTAATCCTCATTAAATCAAAACAACAACTAATTCATTATATTATTATCTTAACACATTAAAACAACAACATTTATGAATCAAAAATGGAACCCTAAAAAAAAAACACCCACGGCTAAAAAAAAAAAAACTCTAGGCCGGAAAAAAAAAATTACAGCAACAGATTTTTTTTTTTAAATTATACCAATCATTTATTGAAAAACATATAAAATAATTCCATAGCCTAAGGCTCTGATACCACTTTTGGGAAATATCGGTATACTTCCCATTAAATAATTCGGATTATAATGAAATTATAACTATATGAATTTCTAGTCATAAATGAAATTGCATAATATAAAACAAGAGATTAAGAAATAACCTTCGGTCCTAGAAAAAGGCCTAAGAACAAATACCAAAGTAGGTATTCTCCTAATCGTTGCATCCAAGATGGTTCAAGAAATGCCTTCGTCGTGCTAGAACGAATACCCAAAAATTACTTCTAATTTTGTGTGTATAATGATGATGAATATGGAGATGAATGAGGGAGACCAAAATCAGAATTTTTCTCCTCTTTTCACCCTTGTGTGCCGTGCGATTAGGGTTCAATTAGGGTTTTCAGAAAACAGATTTCTCTTTTTTTATTCCTCCCTTGAAGCCGTGTGATTTGAGAATCAAGAGGAAAGAATAAAATAAAAACCCTAGTTTCCTTATTCCTCTCAACCTCTATTAGGTAGTTATCATATCATAATGTAATATGTATTGTAATTATTACTAGTAATGGACCGTCATATAAACCGAGTAATGCCGGACCAAGACTCTATAATAATATCGTGTAATACATATCCGCCAACTTAAATATAACAGTTTACATTTAGTTTAGACCAACATTATATACATTGATTAAATATAACATTTTATATTCAATCAACAGCTAACATTATTTAATCGTTATTAAATAATCGTATCATCATCACATTGACTAACCTTTTAGTCAAATACATCGACTTACCTTTTAGTCATTTAAGAAGGCATCAATATGATTATTTTCTCAAATAATCACATCTCTCAATCACATCTTTTAGGTGTGACTTTTAGGGATCAGTTGATCACCGCCATCTGTATGACAATAACGTCAAACTTATCTAGCAAGCCAACCGTTATCGGTAAACGTTAATCAACTGATTATAATACAAAGTATACCCTGTGAACCTTAGCTGTTATCACACTAACTGTGGAGGACACTAGCTCCAACAGGAATGTTATGAGGTGAAATGATATGTGTACTATGTGATACTGTGAGTACACTTCTTGGTGGCCCTAATACCTTAGTTGTTGGTGATGGATAAGTTGGATTAAGATATTGGCAGTTGATGCGATGTTATGGAATTGGCTAAGTGGGTTGATATTGGGTTTAGATAGCATTGATGGGTGGTGGTAGGGAAAGTTGTTATTAGAGTTGAGAATTCTTGTGTGGACTGCTTGGTGTTAACGTTGGCATGTAGGGATTTAGGTGTTAGAGTTTGTCGGTGTTAGTGGGATGTTTAGTGATAGAATCTTATTTTGGTAAGAGTTGATGTATGTTATTGGCGGAGCCTTGGGTTTATGATGTGGTATCAAGTTGAATCCACTGGACGCATCCAGCATTTCATGTGCCGTTGTTGCAACGACCATGGCATCAATGTGAGGTAACGGAATGGATCTTTCTGGCAGGCTTTGTTAAGGTAAGTGTAGTCTACACAGACTCTCCATTTGATGTTCTTCTTCTGCACCACCACCACATTGGCCATCCATTTGGGGGTACATTACTTTAATGATAATGCCCATATCTAGAAGTTTGTCTACTTCTTCATTAATGATGATGTTTCGCTCATGGGGCGAATTTGCGCTTCTTCTGCTGTACATGCTTAAAAGCTGTGTGACTATCGAATAAATGGGTAATGATATCGGAATCAATGCCAGTCATATGAAAATGAGACCTAGCAACACAAGAAGACTTAGATTTAGGAAAACGTACTAAATATGGCTATACAGAGTCAGGGGCATCGGATCCTACTAGTACATACCTATCAGGGTACTAATGGTATAGGATAACCTTATCTGTTTCCATCTGGGATTGTGCTACATAAGCACTCCTGATAGGGTACTGTAATTGTTAGGAGACAGACTTACCTATCTTGGGAGGCTTCAGGGCCCGGGAATAGCTTTCCTGGACTGACTTCTCCTCACCTTCTATTGTTGTTATTTCCCATTCAGTTGGAATTTTGATGCATTGATGATAGGTTGAAATAATAGCTCTCACATTATGTATCCAGGGGCTGCGCATGATTGCATTATAGAAAGACAAGAAATCTAGGACTTCGAATCTTGACGAGGTAATTTCCTAGTGTCGTTAGACTAGGTAATAACATGGTCAAATACAAACTTATAAATCTTAAAATAACACAAGACAATCCTAATAAAAGGGTAGTAAAGGGAAAGCCAAGGGTCGAACCCAAAGGAAAGCGGTGAATAGCTAAGCTAACTAACAAACTCTTGCTAAAAACTAATTAAGGTACTAATTAATAAATTAAATTACTACTTACAACTAATCACAAACTATGGGTAATTACAATGGGAAAACAAGTGGTAAATATAGATGGAGAATTGTGATGTACGGGACCCGCGATCACGTGCCTCGGCGAGGAGGAGGCGCGGTGTGGCGTCGTATTGAATACGCTTTTGTGGAGTCGCCACCAACTTTTGTGGGAAGTTGGAACCGTTCGAATACTTCATGCCATGTCAAGACATAAAGCGATGACATGAACACTAAAGAACTCGTTACCCTTAGCATTCTATGTCTAGAATGACTCTCGTGGATGCCAATGTACACGGGTGCTCACGGAGATCTGGAGTAAGGCCAGGGGTGAGGGTACGTATTAGGACGCTCTTTTGATCGAACACCTAATCCCGTCCGCCTCGATAGCGGCCTATTTTAATGGTTAAAGAAAATCTTCTGTTATCGATGTGTTGTCGGTTATATGCATGCTATGCAACATACAAGTTTTTATCCTAGCATGTGAGTTAAGACTAGTCGGTTGACATGTATTTTAGCAATCAATTAGGTCAAAGTAAGGTTTAGATTCAATTGCATGTGAGAACAATTAGTTAAATAATACAATGATTACAACAGAATAAATAAAGTAGAATGATTACAACGGATTCGGGTCTATGTCGGAAATATGTTTGAAAGATTCGAAGAAAAGGAAAAAATTAATAAAACTATACAAATCAGATTAACAGCGATAATACGATTAATAGTTGATTAATTTAACGAATTAAACTACGTCGGAGCGAACCAGAAAGTTCAGAGACACAGTACAACCCAGAACATGCGCATACAGGTGGTGCGTCCTTCGGAAGAGGCGCACCTTTTCCTGCGCCTGTTCTTGAGCTGGGTTCTGGTTGTGAAGCTAGAATCGCGATTATTTAGTGTTCGTTTGTATGTTTACCGTTTAATATTGATCTACAAGTCGGATCGAAGTGTTTTAATAGATTTTAACTATACTTAAGACAGATCTAAGGAGTAGATATGAACAAATATAACCTTTTAAGCCCCGATCGCGAATTAAAGATGACAAAAACCCACTAATATCGACTATTAGGGATATAAGTCAAGAACTAGATAAATAAATATGAAGTAATGTTAAAAGGTAATTTGTGAAAGAATAATAATAAAAGGTTAAAAAACCGTTTTAACATGAATCCGACATGAATTTTACATAATTTATACAATACATAAAATAAAGTACAAGACGGGATTATTACAACCTCAGACTTACATGTTTGACGAAACGATTTAACAAAGTTGTCTTTTAGCGATAGCTCGACACTATGTAATGAAAGTGCCCTCGAAAGAGGAAATTGATTGATTAAAGTTGATTAATTAAGTTGAGTTGGTCAAATTGGCAGGTCAATGCAAAATGAGACAGGTACCCAAAAGGATCTGAGCTTACGTGGTCGATTGATCAAGCACGTAGTTGTCAATAAGCTTAGAGCAAGGTCTAGAATGCTAAGAGAGAAGAGAAGGGGCGGAACACTCGCGTGCTTTAAAAGTATGCACGAACCTCTCCTTATATAGGGAGAAATCCGAAGAGTTTTGGAAGACGAAATCTAGAAAATATTCCGGAAACAGGAAAAAACAGAGCTAGGGAAGAGGCGCAGCATGCACTGCGACGCTTGGAAGCGGCACAACACCTGCTGCGTTACTTCCTGAGTTGTCTCCTACCATAAACAAAAGATTTCCGCATTTCTTTTTAGGAATTGCGGTAGATCTCGAATACTCTTCAATAAAATACAGATATATTTTACCAAAAAAGATAAGTTTTGAAATATTAAAATATCTGGTATATTTTCGAGCGTTCAGACTCAGTTTTGAAAGACGGTTATCAAAAAAGGAAGTGGTTTTTGACCCGGACTCCAAATAAACTCTAATGACTGTCAAAATGACCGTATCGGCGCATAGATAACGACCAAGGGGTAGACACATCTGTTTGAGCTATCACTTGACGACGAACTTACGAACTGTCATACAACGTTTCGCTGGAACAAACACGCGGCCCAATCATCACTGGGTGGTTGGAGGAAGGTGTAGAAACGAGGTATCTACAAGAATTTGAGTTGAAATAGGAACATGGAGATATCAAAAATGCAAAATTTTCTAGTCTAAGACAAACAACAAACACCTAGTATGCAAATATCAAGTAGGAGACAAGTGCTTAGTGCAATTATCCCAATACACACAACCAATAGCAAAGCTAATTCTTTTATACTTCTCTTCTCATTTATCTAACACTACCTCCCAAGATTATAGTCAACAAGAATTAAAACATCCAAGATTGACCCTTTACAACTTAAACAATACTTATTAAAACATAAGTACAATTAAAGAAGCAAGCTCTAAGAATTAAACCAAAGGATTAAGCTAGAATCATGTAACACACCACTAAACTATGTTATAATTACACAACATATCATTTTCTACCCAAAAGACTCCAACTTTAAACCAATGTTGAAATCTTTCTAGTTTGCTTCCAACATTCAAGTATAGGGTGACAATTCCTAACAAGAACAAGCATTCATTAAGTAAACAAAATGTAGAGTTAGTCAAACCAAACATTCATATACTCAACAATGAAAGATTAACACAAAAAAAAAATATTAAATAAAGAAGAAGAAGAAGATTTAGAGAGTCTTACAATGCTAAAGGTGTGTACTTGTTCAAATTACACTAAGCTTTGAAGGATTAGCCTTCCATAACCAGAAGATTACAAACCAAATACTAAAAGTTATAATAAAAGATGATAAAGGTGAACAACCAATTTGAGATTCAACTTTCAAGTATGATATGAGATGATGTGATAGATGTTCAATATCTCAATTTGTTGCTCTTATATACCCTTGGTTCTGGAAACTTATGGCCTTGAGAAATGGGATTCAAAGAACAAGAAAGAGGAAAAAGAGTCGCGTGCCAGCTACGCAGGACGCTGTCAGTGCCGGACGTCGCTGGCAGCGCCGTGTGACGCTGGCCGCGTTGCTAGACCCTGGCAGCGTTTCAAACTGCCCATTTTTCTCCTCAAAAATCGTCATTGTTGACTTTTGTTGACCGTCTTATGCTTGCCTCTATTTCTTCATTGTTGACTCTTAGTTGGATTTATTTACTCCTCGGGTTTGACCTTTGTTGACCCGGCCTCGGGTTTGACTTTCACTTTGGTTGAATTTTGTTGACTTTTTTGTTTGACTCCTAGGTGGGCTCTTCTAGGCTTCCCTTCATTGCACCAAAGGAAGTAGACCTTCAAGTCGTTCACACAAGCCGACTCCAAACAAATCATTCGACCCATATTACTACAAAAAAAGAGTCGGATAAACAAAGTTATGACAAACCACAAGAAACTAAATTAGTACAAAACCGGTGCTAATGACCCTTATAAAACAACATAAAAAGACTCAATAAGCTAATCTAGACACGACATATTAAGTGTTGTCAAATCTTTCATAGGATTTTACTCCTTCAGCATAGGTTGGTAGATAGATCTCTCCCAGGGTGCTCCTAGTTTCAACACGAAATCCTACCATGATGCTTGATTTCTTTGTGATCTGGTCTTCATCAATCTTGATAGCTTTCAAGACGTCTAGCATTATCACGTTTGCAGAACTTCCTCTATCGACCGGGGTTCTTAGTACTCTAGTAGTGCCAATTTGCATAGAGATTACAAGGCCATCACGTTGCATTTCAGGAACTCCTTGCATGTCACTTTAATCGAAAGTGATTTAGGGCAGATTTCTCGGTTTGTAGGGTGACCTCATCTTTGTCTTCTTTGCTACTTTCTTTGCTGCCGAGCTGGTTAGGCCACATATTTCTGATCCACCGTTTATAAGTTTGACTTCACCGACTGAAGGTGGAGGAGGCAGTTCACGCTCTGGTCTTTGAGCTCGATCTTTCCCGGTCGATCCATCATTCTTGCCCTTTGACTACAATAGATCCTTCAGGTATCCTTTCTTGAGTAGGAACGCTACTTTTTTGTAAAGACTAATATATTCTTCAGTTTTGTGCCCTACATGTAACACCCGCAATTTTAGCTATTAGTCTTTAATATTATTTTATTATTATTAGCTAGACTTAATTTAGTCTTAAAATAGTATTTTAATTTATCGGGTACAGTTCATGTTTTTCCGTCAATTCCAAGCCCATATTCGACATCTACTCGAAATTCCATGTGGGTAAGCCATATATGAGACTTAAACCATTCATTTTCCACCCAGCCAAAACAATTCCACTTTTTTTTTGGTAAAATGTAAGTATATTAGAATCAAGATCACAATTGTACATAATCAATTACAATAATTGGCAAAATGGAGATAGGACTATGAAAATTAACTCTTTAAGATATATTGTATCCATTCCTTATCCCTATTACACATTACACAAGTATTCTTTCCTTTCACTCTTGCATTGATGTCTTTGATAATCTGATCCACCAGCAGACCAGGCAACTTCACACACATATTCAGTCTAGCTTGGTTTCGAATACTCCATATCATATAGGCCATACCAACGTGACAAGTACTGATTATCTTCCTTTAGAGCAGACTTCTTCTCCTACCATTCCTGAACCAATCCACCATGTCTTCAAGCCTGAAATGCACCTGCAATTTTTGTTGAAGTTTGATCATACATAATCTGCTGAACTGACAATTGTAGAACAGGTGCTCATGCGTCTCAATACAGTTCCCACACAGGTAGCAGTCCTCATCAGTCCCAAAACCCATAACTTTCATTCTATCATTAGTAAGCAACCTCCTATGTTGAATAAGCCAGAAAATAAAGGAGTGTCGAGATAGACACGTCCTATTCCAAGTGGCCTGAAACCAATCAACTTTCTGTTGTTCAGGTCTTAGCAATTAATAACCCTTCTTGACAGTGTAAGCATCATTGGAGTTGTCCCATCTATCATCAATGTATCCATTCTTAAAAGTAGCCATACATGAACATATCTTCCTCCACAACCAGTTGCAGTTAGTTGGAGGATTATATTCACTCCAGTGTGTCCCTTTTAATTAAACATGTTATACCCACTTTACCCATAGATGATATTTCTTTGAAGCTATCCACCATACATACTTCCCCAACAAATATTTATTCCAAGTTTTGTTGTTCTTCAGTCTCAATCCCCCTTCTCTTTTGGGGCAACACACTCAGTTCCAATTAATATTAGGGGCACACTACCATACTGTGCTTCTCCTCCCCAAAGATAGTTCCTGCAAACAGCTTCAATACGATTCATGATTCCATTAGGTATAAGAAATATGCTTGACCAATAATAGTGTGAAGTGAGTAGCACAGACTGAGTGAGTGCAGTTCTTCCTGCAAAAGAAAGTATCCTTGCACCTTAAGTTCTAATTCTTTTCACAACTTTCTCAACAAGCTGGTACCCCTCATCCTTGCTAATCTTCTTAGAAGAAATCGGCACTCCCAAATATCTGAAAGGCAGATTACCTTTGGTAAATCCAGAGATGATTTGAATAATCTCATTCATGATATTGCCTCTCACTACACAGCAGGAAAAAAAAGCCACTTATTTTCCCACATTTCCCTTTATTTTTTATGCATACTATTCAACTTCTTCCTTAATCTCTCTTAAACCTTAACCACCATTGATACTCTACAATCTCCCAAACTTCAAACTCACATAACTCCTTCATCTCTCACTCAATTCTTCTAATTTTTAGTTCATTCTCCTCTTTTCCTTTTTCTCTACCTTTCAAGGTAAGAAATATGTAATCTTGCTCATGTTCCTTTTTCCCATCTCTTTCAAAGAAGAGTTTTCCTCATCTTTTTATGAAAATTTGTAGGAGGAGACTTGCAAGATCCGGATAGAGACTACTTCTTGGTTGAAGAAGAGCTAGAACATTTGCGAGCAAAGGTAATGTTGTGACACCCCGCGATTTCACAATAAATTAAACACATAGATTTGCAGCTAGAAATTACGAGATTTTAAAAACTTTAAAAGCAAAACCGCGAATGTCAATATATTATAACACCAATACTTAATTTAATAAATCGTTTATACAAATTGTATCTTAAATAAATACAAGGGACGTCGATCCATGATAAAACACAGTGAAGATAATAAACTAATATAAACTACACGCTAAGGGTGAATCGCTGTAAGCACACCGCTCGCTAGCTCACTCTCCACAACCCCATGCAAACACCAACCTGCAACATGTACATTCATAAAATATGAACGCCACAGTCAGTGAAGAGTAACTCCGGGTTCTCCCAGCCATATCACAAGAAAACACATATAGGTAACCACTTAAGCACATATCGTCATACATAAAATTACATCATGTGAAATATGAATATATATTTTATGCTAAAAGGCACACGCATGTGAAGTATCAAACAATATGCATCATAATAACACAATCTGACTCGGGGAAGACTCCCTTTGGCAACTATATATACGCTAAGGGCTTACATCTCACCATTAGTGACATATGCTTGAAACGGTAGGGACTCAACATACAAACCAATTCAAGGCATTAAACGGTCACAAGTAATCAAACACACACTCTCACGGTAAATGACACGCACTAGCATCATGTACACATCAAGTATGATCAAAACACGCCCACGGGATAAACAATTTTCTGAACCATATACGATAAACATTTCGTATATGCAAGACTCATTTCCTCCCGGTAGGACGACGATAATAATACGGTCCTAGTTTAAACCTGGCAAGACTCTCGGAATGAACATGTTCCGATTCGACATGCGATAAACATTTCGCATCCAAGACTCGATCAACACAAAGGACGTCGAGTACCCCAAATTCGGCTAAACTACACGAAAGAGGCGGAAAGAGCACAAGAATGATCAAAGACCAGCAAGTACGCTACACGGAATGACACCACCTCGAAAGGATACAACATTTGACGGTCGGGTCGATCAACGCAATGTGTTCACCTCCCAAAAACGTCGACATATCCCCACTAACAAATGCATACGAGCATCAAGGATACAACTCATCGCTCCGATATTCTAGTCTAACGAGGATGAAGGTTTAGCCGGGATATGAGAGTTTAAAGCACTCAACGAGTAGTGCTCAAATCATTACATAAGGTAAAACCGACTTACAAAGGGGACATACTAAAAACTGTCAAAAACATGTGATAAAAACATGTGAGATATTATATATTCTAAACATGAATATTTAATCTCATTACGTAAGTGTATAAGATATACAAACCAAACAAACCATTACATGTGAGGACAAGTGGAAGAGAAAGAAGAAAAGGAACACATGGGGGTCGCAACCGGTCAGGGGGACCGGCTGCTGGGTACCCGGCTGGCACCACTACAACTTCGAATCAACAACAATAATGACACAGGGAATCCCAGCAGGTGAATGTGACCGTCGGCCGGCTACCCGGCTGGGGGTCGCAGGCAAAATAGAAAAAGTGAAGAAAAGGGGAAGAGAAGGGCTCCCAGCCGGTGGGGGCGGCAGCCGGGTGGCCGGTTGGGGCACGCAGTCCATCAAACATCAACAAACAACAACCACGACATAAGGGGGTGCGCAACCGGTTGTGGGAACGGCAGCCGGTGGACCGGCTGGGACTTACTCTACTCGAAAATTCACCAAAATTGTCCAATTTCATTACAAGGGCTCCCAACCGGTTGGCGTGACCGGCGGCCAGTGGGCCGGCTGGGGCAACACGCACGAAAACAACACACAACAACAATAATTACTCCAAATCCTCTGATACCCATTTATTCAAATCAGCATTTATCATCAACAAACCATATTAAATACATTCTAATCATAACTAATCATTGCATAAGATCAATTAAGGCAACCAAAGGCAACATTTATTACCCAACTCAAGTTTAACAATGATAAGTAGATATAATCAACAACATAAATGTAACTTAGCATACGGATAGTCAAAAATAAGCATATGAGATGAATTTACACATATGAATGAACAATTAACACATATTCATATAAGAGTAACACCAAGAACTCATCTTTCACTAATAAATGCAACAATTAATACATAAAACACATAATGATATCGAGTAACCCCTCACCGTTACCTCGATTAGTACTTCAAATCTTCGATTCCCAAGCTAACTACCAACCCACATGAATTCCTTGACCCAAAATCTTAAAAATACATATTTTCCCGATAAATAAAGAGACAAGAACCCAAAACCGATATAAGGTACAAGACGGTCCTTAAACAACGTTATAAGTTTTTGATATTTTATTAGCTAGAAAAAATAGGATGGTGAGAGGATTCTGAAACATTAAACTAAATTGAATTACGTTAAGAAACGAAGAAGTTATGTCCGTCTTAAGTTTAGATCCAGAAAATGGGTTTTATAAAAGTTGGTGGAAATTGATATTTTATGTTATGAAAAGGAAGAGGAGGATGAGAGGAGAAGATTAATTTAAAAATCGTCAAGTTTCGTTGAGAGACGGAGAAATGACATCCGTCTTAAGATTATAAAGTTATGGAGTTTTAATGGTGTTTTGATGTTTGAGAAAAAAGATGAAGATGGTATTAAGTTGCTGAAAATTATAAGGAGGAAGGTGATTTATGGTTGGTTTGTTTTGAGAAGGAGAGCAATAGATGACCCAAATCTCATGTTGGGTTTACCGACTTGGATTTACGCGTAGAATCCGGTTATGAACTCATAACGGACTGCAATGAAACGATTTCTACCCAACTGAACTAAATTCTATTTAACATTAGTTTAAAGCCACGAAATTATAAATTATCGACTTAAAATATTTTAATTAATAAAAGTAAAAGACGAATTTATTAAATTTGCGACTTTAGTACATTACTCATTATTATAAAACCTGGGGTGTTACAATCACCCCTCGTTTTAAAATATTTTGTCCTTGAAACTTGAAAGTAGAAAACAAAATTTTGAAGGACAAAAATTGGTTTTCAAAATCGACATTGCAAACACCTTCACAAGAAATGACTTATCGAAAACGAGACTCTTCTCAAAAAGGGTTCAAAAGAGTTTTCAGAAGTATGAAACCTTATACAAGGATTAATAGAGTGCCCGTCGAGAAAAAGAACTCTAATTATCCAAATCAATTTAAAATCAGAATAGTGAAATCGAAAATCAAGACAAACGTTAGCAAGTGCAGGACTAGTCACCAGACGTCTCCAGCAACAAGTCCAAACATCCAACTAAACGAAAAATCCAAACAAATGAAAGCAAAAATTTTACATTTTCACAAAATGAAAGTAGAAAAAATCCAATTTTAAACTCCTTTAAAAGAATAAATTGTAAATATAATATAAAAATTTAGAAAATATCTCAAAGTATAAACCCAAGGTAGCAAAACATTGCACTCACATAAAACAACTTGAGCATCACAATCACAAATCATGGTTATAAAATATACACACACCGAGCAAAATGAAATAAGTTGGTCTCTTATGCATAAAAGAGCACATTAGAGTCGACAGAAAGGTCTACAAACATAAAATTATAGCGACGACAAGATTAAGTACCAACAAAAAAGCTTATCAAAAGGAATAAGAGCGGAATCAAGGACTAAGTCCTAAGAGTAGCCATTAGATAGAAGGTCAACTAGAAGGGCAACGACAGATGAAAGATATACAAAGATAAATTGTATTCCCGAATGAGAGTGCGACAAGGTAGATAAGAGAGAAATGAACGACAAAGCTTCCGTTCAAAGAGGGAGAGAACCTAAGAACTGAGAAAAATATTAAACACTCCACTCAAATACCAAAATCATCATGGTCAACTTCTCGGGCATTTAATATCGCAAATCATAGCCACGTCATACTAAGGGCTTATCCATTTAATATCGCAAACATCGTTAATAAGTTAGTCCTCAAGAGAATGTAACACATCTTGGTTACACCTTAACCGCTTCCAAACATTAGATCCCACATACTCTTGACAATCACAAGGCCGAAGCTACTAATCCAAATGTCTAGTATCCAACTAGCATTATCTAAGGTCTATTGACAAGGAAAAATCCACAATCAAATAATCCACATGAAGGGTTTTCTATCATACTCTAACATCCTTAGTCCAATCATTAGTACAGTTGAAGCCACAAGCATAGATAATCATATCTAGAAAAGCATAATTACCACCAACCACAAGATGAATGGGCTCACCATTCCAATTTTCCGATTAAAATCACTTCAAGGCTTACTATCCCAAAGTTAAAGAAATTTCTCATTCACAAACCACAAAATCTCAAGAGGGAACAATTACAAATTCCAAATCACGTACGGCCAAGCACATGGCGATGAGACAACTATTCAAATAATCTAGCATATATATAACTCAAAATGCATCGATCTTCACTTATGAAAATAGTCCTCAAACTTTGGCCACCAGGATTAATTACCGTAAGGTAAAGTCTCTTTTAGAATCCAACATTTAGAGACATCGAATTCCCAAAAGATCTCCAAGGCAACTATTATAATAATAAAGGAAACCGAACCATAATTTCAATAAAGTCGAACTTCGAATTAACACCACAACATCAAGCTCGAAAATCTAAAGCCACCAAGAGAGAATACATTATCACTATTAGGATCCATCCTAGAGCTTAAGTTCTACTGCCCATGATCAAATACAACATGAAATTTTCTTGATCCAAAGACACACATTCTAGATCAAGAATCCCAAAATACATTACGTTGATTCTCTAAGATAAGCAAACGAGACATCTAATCCACTAAAGGAAAGATGAAGCATCAATGAGTTAGGGAACGAAAAGGAATCTCAAGGAATCTCAAGGAAACACGAGGATAATCAGGCACGAGATTACAAGAGAGGAACGTTGAAAATAACGAGGCCATAAGCAAGAGACAAGGCTGATAATAGAGTCGTGAAGATATCCGAGTACGAAAGAAGATATGAGAACACGATTTCTTAAATATCAATGCCGACAAAAACTTGCAAGAATGGATATGGCAACAGATAATGGTACGAGTAAAGGTTTAAGGTTTTAACCACAAAATTCTCCTTTCAAACTTAGGGTAATAGCAAAGCAACTCATCCCGATAACAAAGGTCTCTCACAAGGGACCCTCGTACCACAAATCATCAAAATAAGGTACACATAAATTCGACAAATCGACTACAACCCAATTCATCCATCCTTTCATATAACACGGAATCCCAATTGTGGAATTTGCAACTCAAGCATAGTAACATTCTCTTAACTCCAAAATTCGACACAAACTCAAAGGTTCCAAAATCGAAGGACTAAAGAAGACTTATCTACACTAGTCCTTTTTCAACTCCTATATTCCACAAGGTAGAACACCGAAAAAGACGTCATCAACAATATCTTAAAGCATTTCCATCATAGCTCACCTAATCTGTTATCACTCATATCCATAATCCTCAGGTAACATGGTTTAATCTAGCATCACAACTTACTACTTCAAAAGAGTCTCCGATACCATGATATAAGATCATATCTTCAAATACAAGAATTATAGCCAAGTATTTTTCCACCAAGCATATACCCAAAAATACACAAAACAAATCACAAGAAGTCACTTAGTCTCAAGGGCCTTTCACAACTCAAGGTATCATCCAAATATTCTCACTTATAACAACTAGCTTTAACCTAGGTATCATCCTCAAGAAACTATAATATTACCAAACTCCCAAGTTCAAAAGATTAAGTCACCAACAAGCACAAAGGTATTAGGAAACTCAATCAATCAACCTCACATCATCAATTCCCATAAATCATTCACACATTAACAATGGGTCATAATGTCCAAAACGTAACACACTACACTATTCAAGGACTCCATCACTGATAAGTGAATATTTGCATGATTTTAACCCCCAATTTAGCTCGGTTTTGTATGTCATTTGTGCTTTGTTAAGCCATTTTATGAGCTAATATCGTCTTCTAGGCGAATTCCTATGTTCTAACCTGTTTTGTAGGGAAAGTGACGTTTCTACGCCCTTTTTCTATATTCCCGAGCATTTGCCTAGAACCCGGCGAAGCAAGCTTGACCAAGTCAAAGGTATTTCAAGAAGGTTCACTGATTCAAAAGAAAGAAGAAGCAAAGACGATTTCGCAGTTGTCAGAAGATCGATCAGTTAGGCGAAGAAATCATCATTTTACATCAAACCCTATCAACAAACCCGACTCAAAAGGTCAAGGGGGATAATGAAAGTCAAGTCATAGGCCAAGGGAGATGAAACGAAAGTCAAAGCATCCATATTACTACATACCCGATCGGGTAAGTAGTGTACCCGATCGGGTATGTTTGCTGATCCGAGCTTTTGCTTCGACTTCCTTTATTTTGTCCTATATGTTTAATGTATGACCCCTTCCCCACGAAACCTACTGCTATATAAGAGTGCCTCAGCCACCACATCTCAACACACTTCTCTACACACAATTAGAAACCCTACTTTTCTTTTTACATTACATAAAAACCTAGATTAGGAGGAGAGAAACCTAGCCTCTCTTCTCTCGTCTAGATCATTTTCTTCTTCCTTTTTGTCCTTAGTTTCTTAGTTTATTTCTGATTTCTCTACATCAAATCCTTAGCCTAGATCAATAAAAATTCCATCTTTAAAATCTACTTTATGTGGTTCAAGTATTGTAATTCGTGGATCGACTATTCTATGCAAGGAATTTCTATTATGGTTTTTTATATTTCATCATTGTCGTTGTTGATCGTCATCTAGGTATTCCTATTTTATGTTTTGTTTACAGTCTTTATGTTTCTTATTTGATTGCTATTTTCTTTACATGTTATTTTAGATTCAATTTCAATATCATTGTAATCATTTCATTTCCCTAGATCGTCAATTTAGCGCCGTTATTATCGCCAATTAAAGAGTCTTAAAATATTATCAAAACCAAATAAACATGTCTATCCTAGTTTTTATTATTAACATCATCTTAGATCTAAACATCACCATGAGTGAGTAGTCGTTTTTCTAGGGTGTAGGGTAGCCATGTAGGTTGATTAAAAGATGATAATTGGATAAAAGAAATTGTGCTTTTAAAACATTGTGTCTATGCATGTTTGGACTATAACGATAGTTAACGATTCCTGATCAAAATCATTAACTAAAATGGAATTCGTTTCCAAAGTAGAAATACGTGAATTGAATAGACAAAGCATGACATGGTAGATTAGACCTTGTAAATTGCCTAAAAACTTGCTAGACCATCTGATCTATGATTGTAATGAACACATCATTCTAACGAACTCACAATGAATTATTTGCATGTTCTAAATCCAATTTCATCAATATGTTAATCTACATGTATGAACCTACTTCCCTAGATTCTTTTTATCATCGTTAATTCATCACCTGCTTTATTGTTTTCGTTTTGATTTGCTTTTATTTTGTTTTCATTTATGCTTTTTATTAGTTTAGAAATCAAAACCCTAAAACCCAGATACTCGTTAAATAAGACCCAATTGCAAGACATTTCACATTCTATAGGAAACACCATCTCCTTGAGGATCGACCCCTACTTTCCTAATTACATTAATTTGTTATTAACCTAGTCTGGGTAATTATCTTTGACCAGGGCTTGCGACATGCCCGATCAAATTTTGGCGTCGTTGCCGGGAAGCACGGTTTAGTTTTCCTTTTTCTTGTCTTTAGGAACCCAAATTCCTTCAGACCTCTCTTGATTTTTCATCTTAGCTTTTCAATCTTATGCCCAGATCTTCTATACTACGGACCCCTATCTCTTTAGACCCCGATCTAGAAAGGACTCTGCGTAGGAGACAAAAGCTATTCAACGAAATCTCAAAAGCTTCTGATACTTCAAGTTTTGACCGTATTCGTGAGAATTACTCGGATATTTTATCTAATCTTGAAGGCGAAGAAGATCCATTCTCATCTTCATTCTCAAAAACCAATCAACCTTCAAACAACACTCCATCTTCATCTTCACAAAAGAAAATGGTTCGACTTTCAGACCATTCCAAACCAACTGCAGATACACTTCCAAGGGGTATTGCTACACCCTAAATCACAGCCCGAAACTTTGAAATCAAACCTGCCTTCAGCCGTTTAATAGAAAGAAGTCAATTTGGTGGCAATGCCACAGAAGATCCCAACCTGGAGTATCCACAATTAGACAAACTAGAATATCCCAAGAGCAGATTAGGGAAATGCTCTTTCCCTTCTCTTTAACAGGAAAGGCTAAACTTTGGATCAATAGCCTTGACCGAGTTGCCTTAGGAATAGCCGACTGGGATAGTCTAGCTCTTGCTTTCTACCAAAAGTACTTCCCACCAGAACGAACCGCACTATTACGGAGTCAAATCACTGGATTCCGTCAGAGAGGCGATGAAAGCCTTTATGAGGCATGGGAAAGGTACAAATAATTACAAAGAGAATGCCCTCATCATGGCCTTGATTCATGGTTCTTAGCTATCACCTTCTACAACGGTTGTTGTGGCGAATCGCGTCGTATCCTCGACTCCGCTAACAATGGTCGTTTCGATCAGATCGATGTAGAAATAGCTAGTGCAACTATCGAGTCAATGGCAATTCACGACTCTCAGTATAGCAACTCACGTGCTATGCCGCTCAAAACCAAGCAGGAAGATTCAAGCAAAGTAGCACTCCTAGAAGCCCAATTAGCCCTTCTGCAGCAACAAGTAGGAAGCTCTTCCCAATCCAAACAACATGTTAACGTCACTAACCACGTAGTGGTATGTGAGACATGTGGGGTTGGAGGACACAGTTTTCAAGAATGTAGGAGTTCGCTAGAGCAAGTCAATGCCTACCAAGCATACAGGCAGGGCAATGCTTTCTCAAACTTCTATAATGAGAACACAAAGAACCATCCTCTTTTGTCCTACAAAAGCATGAACATTCAGAATTCCCACCATCAGATAAAACAACCATTCATACCAGTTCAACAGAAGACCTATAATCCACCTGGTTTTCAAAACCAGAGACCTCCATTTCAACCTAACTTCAATCAACCTTACCAACACCAACACCAACCTCAACACCAACCACCCAAAATCAAACCCAACCCAATGACTCAAGCCTGAGCAAAATTGAATCCATGCTTCTCCAAGTTGTTCAAAAACAAGATTCAATGTTTGCTCAACTTTTAAAGGGTGATCAAGCTCAAAATGCTGCCATCAAGATGCTTGAAACTCAAATGGCCCAATTGGCTACCTCTAATACCCAAAGGAAACAAGGCCAACTCCGACCTCATGGTGAGCAACCGAGGGACACCGCTAATGCTATCACCCTTAGGATCAGTAATGGATGAAGATTTTTACACACTGCCGGAAATGAAAAACTTAGGAAGGCCATTTTTACACACTGCCGGAGCAGTAATCGATGTTAAGAATGGAAAACTGACACTAGAAGTAGGTGATGATAAAGTCACCTATAACTTGAACAGTGCAATAAAAAGCCCCATGCTAGAGGAGTCTTGCTGTTTTATTGATATTGTCGACTCCATTGTTGATGAATCTCTGTATCCATCAATAATCGAGGATCCTTTAGAGGCAATCTTGTTGGTGGAGGATATCTCTGAGAATGACAATTTCGAGATCAGTGAGCTGGAAAAGGACCTGACCGGAGAAGAGATACCGTCAGAAAAAATTAAAGAGTTCATAAGCTTGATTGATACTCCTGCCAAGGCAGTAGTACAAAAACCTGAACTAAAACCTCTTCCCTCGAATCTAAAATATGCTTTTTTAGATGAATCTGAGTATTGCCCAGTCATAGTGAGTGCTCTCCTAGATGAAAATCAGTTAACCTCACTATTGACTGTCTTGAAAAAGCATAGAAAGGCAATAGGTTACAAACTTGAAGATTTAACAGGCATAAGCCCAGACTTCTGCATGCATAGAATCAATTTAGAAAAAGGCCAAAAACCTTATGTTCAAGGTCAACGCCGTCTTAATCCCAACATGCAAGAAGTAGTTAAAACTGAAGTTATGAAATTGTTAGATGTTGGCAAAATCTATGCAATCTCTGACTCTAAATGGGTTAGCCATGTTCAAGTTGTTCCCAAGAAAGGAGGAACAACAGTAGTCAAAAATGAGAAGAATGAGCTCATCCCCACAAGGATTGTGACGGGATGGCGTATGTGTATTGACTACAGAAAGCTGAATCAATCAACTAGGAAAGATCACTATCCTCTACCCTTCATTGACCAAATGCTAGAGAGGTTAGCTTGTCACAAGTATTTCTGTTATCTAGATGGTTACTCAGCATTTTTCCAAATCCCTATCCACCCTGAGGACCAAGAGAAAACCACCTTCACCTGTCCCTATGGTACTTTCGCTTATCGCAAAATGCCATTTGGCTTGTGTAATGCACCTGCCACTTTCCAGCGTTGCATGACCAGTATCTTCTCAGATTTTGTTGAATCTATCATGGAAGTATTTATGGACGACTTTAGCGTCTATGGCATTTCCTTTGATCATTGTTTGACAAATCTATCCAGAGGTCTAAAACGCTGTGAAGAAGTCGACCTTGTTCTCAACTGGGAAAAGTGTCACTTCATGGTGAACGAAGGTGTAGTTTAGGTCACATCGTTTCAGAAAGAGGTATAGAAGTGGATCGAGCTAAGATCCAAGTTATTGAACAGCTGCCACCCCCTGCTAATATAAAAGGAATCAGGAGTTTCCTTGGCCACGCCGGTTTCTACCGACGATTTATAAAAGATTTTTCAAAGATAGCCAAGCCCCTGACTGAGCTCCTTTTCAAGGATGCACCTTTCAATTTCACAAAAGAATGCCTTGAGGCATTCAACAAAATCAAACGTGCTTTGATCACCGCACCTATAATCCAGTCGCCTGATTGGAATCTGCCCTTTGAACTGATGTGCGAAGCGAGTGATTATGCCGTAGAAGTTGTTTTAGGGCAAAGAAAGGAAAAGTTTCTTCATGCGATTTATTATGCTAGTAAAACCCTAGATCCTGCCCAAATCAACTATGCCACCACTGAGAAAGAACTTCTCGCCATTGTCTATGCCTTAGACAAATTTCGCTCGTACCTAATAGGATCAAAAGTTATTGTCTATACTGACCATGCTGCCTTAAAATATCTGCTTTCAAAGAAAGAGGCAAAACCTAGACTTATCCGATGGATCTTACTCCTTCAAGAGTTTGATTTAGAGATCCGGGATAAGAAAGGAGCAGAGAATGTAGTCGCTGACCACCTCTCAAGGATAAGAGTAACTGAAATAGGATTACCAACGCCAATTAATGATTCGTTCGATGATGATTCATTAATGGCAATTGCGGACTCTTCTCCTTGGTATGCTGATATTGCCAACTTCCTTGTCAGTCGCAAGCTACCCTCCGACCTTTCTTATAACCAAAGAAAGAGATTTTTGCATGATGCAAAATTCTTTGTTTGGGATGACCCCTATCTTTTCAAGCAGTGCTCAGATGGTCTGTATAGACGTGGTATCCCCCAGTGGGAAGTAAAAGGAGTTTTAGAAGGATGCCACTCATCTGCTTATGGTGGTCATCATGGTCCGTCCAAGACCGTAGCCAAAGTGTTACAATCCCGGTTTTTCTGGCCCTCGATGTTTAAAGATTCAAGAGACTTTGTTATGGCTTGTGATGCTTGTCAACGAATGGGTCAAATATCCAAAAGACATGAAATGCCTCAAAACGGCATATTAGAAGTCGAGATATTCAATGTCTGGGGTATTGACTATCAAGGACCATTCCCTTCTTCAAATGGAAATCGTTACATTTTAGTCGCTGTCGACTATGTTTCAAAGTGGGTAGAAGCAATTGCCACCCCCAACAATGATGCTAGAGCTGTGATACGACTATTTAAAAAGATCATCTTTCCGCGTTTTGGTGTACCCAGAGCCGTGATAAGTGATCGAGGAACTCATTTCGGAGAAAAGAAGTTAGACACTCTGCTTGCCAAGTATGGTGTGTATCACAGACGAGGTTTAGCCTACCACCCCCAGACCAGCGGTCAAGTAGAAGTTTCGAACAGAGAGCTAAAAACAATTCTTCAAAAAGTAGTCTCGAAATCTAGAATCGATTGGAGTAATAAGCTCGATGACACCTTATGGGCTTATCGCACAGCTTTCAAAACCCCGATTGGAACATCCCCCCTATCGGTTGGTTTATGGAAAAGCCTGTCATCTCCCCGTTGAGTTAGAGTACAAAGCTCAATGGGCTATCAAAGAACTTAACTTAGACACTAAGCTTAGCGCTGATAGACGACTTTTGCAACTGAATGAGCTAGAAGAGTTTCGTTTGCAAGCTTACGAGAATTCTAGGATTTATAAAGAGAAAACGAAGTGTTGGCATGACATGAGGATAATCAGAAAAGAATTCAATGTCGGTGACCAAGTACTTCTCTTCAACTCCCGTTTGAAAATTTTTCCAGGAAAACTTCGATCAAGATGGTCTGGACCATTCACTGTCACATATGTAAGCAAATACAGTTATGTGGAAATAATGACTAGTAATGGTGAAAAATTCAAGGTCAATGGACACCGATTGAAACTCTACCACATCAATTCCATTATCGGATGTTTAGATATTGTCTATATAGAGCGTCAATCCCCAACCAGATGATTTCATAGGAGTATTCGTCGAGCGGGACGTTAAACCAGCGCTTCTCGGGAGGCAACCCGTGTTTCCTTTCTTTTTGCATTTTATTTTTGCTTTCCCTTTTTCGTTGTTTTGTTAGATTTACTTTTCAGATGAAAGAGTTTTTGAAGAATTTATGAAGATCTTCCTTGTCAAGTCCAAAAGACTAGCTAGGGGGAGTCCGCGCTGACTAGTAAGCTTCACTCTCCTTTCATCTTTTTCCCTTTTTACCCTTCTTCCCATTGAGCATCTCGTTGCATATTTAGTCTTTGTGCTCACATTGATGACAATGTGATGTTTAGCTTGGGGGAGGGATTACATTTTCCCATTTTGCATTTTAGTTGTTTATATTTTTCAAATTTTTGAATAAGAGAAAAATTTAAAATTTTTAACATAATTGAATGCTTTTCATGCTTTGCTTGCTTGTTTACTATGCTATCATGTTACATTTCCCAAACTTAGAGCTTTCAAAAGATAATGATTCAATATTCATTGAATTGTACATACATGGGGAAGTCTTGTACACAGTAGGCATGGAATGAATCTATAGATGAGTACGCTTGATCTTGACATTTGGCAAGTTACATATATTGTAAGGTAGAACCTCCTTAGGCTGGTACATCTATACCCAGTATCATTAAGGTGTATGTAGTTCTCCTTGTGATGTGTGTCATGTCAAAACGCATAAGTATGGTTCTCATTTCATTCCTATAAGCATTGCATTCATGATTCACTAAGATTTGAAGCCTTTTTCACTTTGAATTACCCCTCAAAATTAGCCCCTTCATACAAATGTTTCACAAGATAACAGCTACGTATAAAAACTGCCTACCTTGTTGAGTTAGCAGCTAGACTATGGTGTATGGGTGCTCTTTTGAGAAGATTTGTTCTTTTATGTCAAAGTGAATTTGGGAGAACCAAAATGTTCAAGAAGTGATGTTATGTTCAGAAAAAACAGAAAGACAAAAATGAAATAGAAAAATGAAAAAAATTGAAAAAGAAAAAAATCGAAAAAAAAGAAAGAAAAAGAAATAAAAGAAGAAGTTGTGAGTATCTCCTCAAAATGTCAATTCAATGTTTAGAAGGAGTTCACTCTTGTGTTTCGTGTGTAATAAGTCAATCCGTTCCTTCTGGCTTCGTTATTCGTCTTTTGGGAATTAATCAAAAGTTTGGATTGAGTATTCATTTATCATTGGTCAGTTGCTATCTCATTCTAACCTTCACATGACCATGACTGTTTATCCACCTTTCACCCATTTCCCAAAGCCTTCTTCATATTTTTTTTCCGGCTTCTTTTCCATGTGCATTGTGATCTTTGACTTGTGTTTTAAATTGTTTACCATATTAGACTGCGGACACATTTTCATAAGTCGTAGATAGGTGAGTGTCCCAAAAACTTTTACACATAAAGAAATCACCTTTTGCATACATGAGTGTTCGAGTGTGCCGTGAGAGTCCATTTGTCAAAAAGATCATGCAAGAGTCGAAAATTATGTAGTGAAATTCTTTGTGTTGCGCCGTTATGTAAATCTCAGCCATGTTTATGTATCATTCTTTCCCACGTTGTTTTTGGGTAATGATTCATTATGTTTCCAAAGTTTTACGTTGAGATTTGTTTCTTGATGGTGTAGTAGCCAATGCTTGCAACCCTTGTCCTGGTATTGTTTGTTATGTTTGCTTGAGAACAAGCAAGGGTTTAGCTTGGGGGAGTTTGATAAGTGAATATTTGCATGATTTTAACCCCCAATTTAGCTCGGTTTTGTATGTCATTTGTGCTTTGTTAAGCCATTTTATGAGCTAATATCGTCTTCTAGGCGAATTCCGATGTTCTAACCTGTTTTGTAGAAAAAGTGACGTTTCTACGCCCTTTTTCTATATTCCCGAGCATTTGCCTAGAACCCGACGATTTGAAGAAGCAAGCTTGACCAAGTCAAAGGTATTTCAAGAAGGTTCACAGATTCAAAAGAAAGAAGAAGCAAAGACGATTTCGCAGTTGTCAGAAGATCGATCAGTTAGGCGAAGAAATCATCATTTTACATCAAACCCTATCAACAAACCCGACTCAAAAGATCAAGGGGGATAATGAAAGTCAAGACATAGGCCAAGGGAGATGAAACGAAAGTCAAAGCATCCAGATTACTACATACCCGATCGGGTAAGTAGTGTACCCGATCGGGTATGTTTGCTGATCCGAGCTTTTGCTTCGACTTCCTTTATTTTGTCCTATATGTTTAATGTAAAACCCCTTCCCCACGAAACATACTGCTATATAAGAGTGCCTCAGCCACCACATCTCAAGACACTTCTCTACACACAATTAGAAACCCTACTTTTCTTTTTACATTACATAAAAACCTAGATTAGGAGGAGAGAAACCTAGCCTCTCTTCTCTCGTCTAGATCATTTTCTTCTTCCTTTTTGTCCTTAGTTTCTTAGTTTATTTCTGATTTCTCTACATCAAATCCTTAGCCTAGATAATTAAAAATTCCATCTTTGTAATCTACTTTATGTGGTTCAAGTATTGTAATTCGTGGATCGACTATTCTATGCAAGGAATTTCTATTATGGTTGTTTATATTTCATCATTGTCGTTGTTGATCGTCATCTAGGTATTCCTATTTTATCTTTTGTTTAGAGTCTTTATGTTTCTTATTTGATTGCTATTTTCTTTACATGTAATTTTAGATTCAATTTCAATATCGTTGTAATCATTTCATTTCCCTAGATCGTCAATTTAGCGCCGTTATTATCGCCAATTAAAGAGTCTTAAAATATTATCAAAACCAAATAAACATGTCTATCCTAGTTTTTATTATTAACATCATCTTAGATCTAAACATCACCATGAGTGAGTAGTCGTTTCTCTAGGGTGTAGGGTAGCCATGTAGGTTGATTAAAAGATGATAATTGGATAATAGATATTGTGCTTTGAAAACATTGTGTCTATGCATGTTTGGACTATAACGATAGTTAACGATTCCTGATCAAAATCATTGACTAAAATGGAATTCTTTTCCAAAGTAGAAATACGTGAATTGAATAGACAAAGCATGACATGGTAGATTAGACCTAGTAAATTGCCTAAAAGCCTGCTAGACCATCTGATATATGATTGTAATGAACACATCATTCTTACGAACTCACAATGAATTATTTGCATGTTCTAAATCCAATTTCATCAATATGTTAATCTACATGTATGAACCTACTTCCCTAGATTCTTTTTATCATTGTTAATTCATCACCTGCTTTATTGTTTTCGTTTTGATTTGCTTTTATTTTGTTTTCATTTATGCTTTTGATTAGTTTAGAAATCAAAACCCCAAAACCCAGATACTCATTAGATAAGATCCAATTGCAAGACATTTCACATTCTATAGGAAACACCATCTCCCTGAGGATCGACCCCTACTTCCCTAATTACATTAATTTGTTATTAGCCTAGTCTGGGTAATTATCTTTGACTAGGGCTTGCGACAGGCCCGATCAATCACTCACCACTATAGGGTGAAACTCAAATCTACACGACATTCCTCAAAGTCTCAAAATTCACTCGCCCAAAGACATTACACCACAAATAAAGGGGAAGGTATCCACAAAAGGTCACAAGGGCAAGTTAAGGATACAAAATGTAAGATTGAGGAAAGTAACAAGAGAAATTCTTAAGGAGAGAAGTATCTGGAAGAGATGAAAAGGCATCTAGATAGAGGGAAGACAGCAAGGCATACCATAGATAAGAAAAATCATCGATGAGGTTGAAACACACTTCAATTAGGCTTGTCAATCTTCAATATTTGGTAGAGGATACTTCTTATAGGTAACACATGATCCACCTCAAGACGGTAGATACAAACAAACATAACATCACTCAAAACAATCAACAAACAAGTTAGAACCTAACAAGCAAAAGAAAACACACCAAAGATTACCAACTTAGGTTCTTAAGACTACCCATCTCTCATTAATTATTCATTGGTTAAGTTATTTAAAGTTGGGGTGCACGAATGTGCGTCGGGAATGTTATAGCTTTGATACCAACTGTGACACCCTGAGATTTCACAATAAAGTAAACACATAGATTTGCAGCTAAAAATACGAGATTTAAAAAACTTTAAAAGCAAAACTGCGAATGTCATTATATTATATATAAAACCAAAACTTAATTTAATATATCGTTTATACAAATTGTATCTTAAATGAATACAAGGGACGTCGATCCCTTGATAAAACATAGTGAAGATAATAAACTAATATAAATTACACGCTAAGGGTGAATCGCTGTAAGCACAACGCTCGCTAGATTACTCGCCACAACCCCATGCAAACACCAACCTGCAACATGTACATTCATAAAATATGAACGCCACAGTCAGTGGGGAGTAATTGCGGGTTCTCCCAGCCATATCACAAGAAAACACATATAGGTAACCACTTAAGCACATATCGTCATACATATAATTACATCATGTGAAACATGAATATATATTATATGGTAAAAGGCACACGCATGTGAAGTATCAAACAATATGCATCATCATAACACAATCCAACTCGGGGAAGACTCCCCTTGGCAGCTATATATAAGCTAAGGGCTTGCATCTCACCATTAGTGACATATACTTGAAAAGGTAGGGACTCAACATACAAACCAATTCAAGGCATTCAACGGTCACAAGTAATCAAACACACACTCTCACGGTAAATGACACGCACTAGCATCATGTACACAGCAAGTTTGATCAAAATACGTCCACAGGATAAACATTTCTCTGAAACATATACAATAAACATTTCGTATATGAAAGACACATTTCCTCCCGGTAGGACGACGATAATAATACGGTCCTAGTCTAAACCTGGCCAGGCTCTCGGAATGAACATGTTCCGATTCGACTTGCGATAACATTTCGCATCCATTACGCGATCAACACAAAGGACGTCGAGTAACCCAAATTCGGCTAAACTACACGAAAGAGGCGGAAAGAGCACAATATTTAAAGACAAGCAAGTATGCTACATTCAATGACACCACCTGGCAAGGATACAACATTTCACGGCCAGGTCGATCAACGCATTGCGTTTGCCTCCCAACAACGTCGTCATATCCCCGCTAACAAATGCATACGAGCATTGATATAGTGTCATTTCACCCTCATTTTCCAACCCTTTTCGTCTCATTTTGCCTGCCTTTTATGCTCCCTAAGAGCGTTTCTTTGTGTTTTAGCTTCTTCTAGCAGATTTCTCGCTTTCATCGTGTTTTTGTAGGTAAACCGCTACTTTAGGCGATTTCTTCCTAATTTTTATCGACAAAGAAGAAGGTGGATCACTCGGAGGCCCCTTGGCACACCTTAGGGGCCCTACATACCCTTGGGGGCCCTACTCGATGTTCCAAAGCCCTCCCGAATCAAGGCAAGCGAAACCGGGGAGGAAGCAACTAAGTCAAGCAAGGGTAGAAGGAAAATAAGCACTTCACGGGCGTGAAAGGTATCTCACCGTTGTGAGATGCCTTTCCAAGAAGGTGGAATTTCGAGCAATTCAGCTCACGGTCGTGAAAAAGAACTCACGGTTGTGACTTGATCGTGAAAGAAGGACCTTCCCCTGCCACATATCTCACGACCGTGACCTGCAGTATCACGGTCGTGAGACAGCTTTCACGGCCGTGAACACCTTTCACAGTCGTGACCTTGCCAGCCCATGAAGTCTTTCGAAGCCCATCTTTCCTTCATTGTTTAAACCTATAAATAGGACCTCTTGTGTAATTAGAGGGCACGAAACCCTAGATATGAAACTCTCATAGAATTAGTACTTAATCTTCTATTAATCTTTCATAATTAAGATTATTAGTTGGTTAATTAGCAATTGAGACTTGGTTTAGTGTTGTAACTTGGTTTGTATTCAAAGATTTGTGACAAAATCTTGGTTATTATATCAAAGTTCTCACCTTTTTCTAAGTTGGTATAATTTATTTACTTAATCTTGCCTTTAATTAAGTTTTTATTTCAATCCTTGTTATCTATTCATGGTTAATTAGAAGATGTTCATTGTTGTTGATTCCCCTTTGCAATCCTTACTTAATATTTAATTTCCTTTGAATATGAGTGAGTAGTAATCTTTCTAGGGTTATGTGGGGGATTATTGGTTCTAGTATGAGTTAATGTGTTTTTTTTGGGGTTAATAGTAGATTATTGTCTTGTCTCCTACCTATGATAATAACATGTTTGATGAAATGCCGACGTGAGTTTGCATTATTCTCTCGCTTGTTTTGAATACCGTAAGATCGAAAGTCGTGGTTTTTCGTTTAACCGCTAGTTTGGCAAACCGTATCTAGTGACGCGATAGCTAGTTAGAGTCGGTTGTGAGATGCCTTTCCAAGAAGGTGGATTTTCGAGCAATTCAGCTCACGGCCGTGAAACACATGTTTCACGGTCGTGAAAAAGAAGTCACGGTCGTGCATTGATCGTGAAAGAAGGACCTGCCCCTGCCACATATCTCACGACCGTGACCTGTAGTGTCACGGTCGTGAGACAGCTTTCACAGCCGTGAACACCTTTCACGATCGTGACCTTGCCAACCCATGAAGTCTTTCGAAGCCCATCTTTCCTTCATTTTGTAAACCTATAAATAGGACCTCTTGTGTAATTAGAGGGCACGAAACCCTAGATCTGAAACTCTCATAGAATTAGTACTTAATCTTCTATTAGTCTTTCATAATTAAGATTATTAGTTGGTTAATTAACAATTGAGACTTGGTTTAGTGTTGGAACTTGATTTGTATTCAAAGATTTGTGACAAAATCTTGGTTATTATATCAAAGTTCTCACCTTTTTCTAAGTTGGTATAATTTCTTTACTTAATTTTGCCTTTAATTAAGTTTTCATTTCAATCCTTGTTATCTATTCATTGTTAATTAGAAGATGTTCATTGTTGTTGATTCCCTTTTGCAATCCTTAGTTAATATTGAATTTCCTTTGAATATGAGTGAGTAGTAATCTTTCTAGGGTTATGTGGGGGATTATTGGTTCTAGTATGAATTAATGTGTTTTTTTTGCGGTTAATAGTTGATTATTGTCTTGTCTCCATCCTATGATTATAACATGTTTGATGAAATGACGACGTGAGTTTGCATGATTCTCTCGCTTGTTTTGAATACCATAAGATCGAAAGTCGTGGTTTTTCGAAGAACCGCTAGTTTGGCAAACCGTATCTAGTGACGCGATAGCTAGTTATAGTCGGTTTGAGGAGGAATTGTAAGATCGAAAGCCTCAATTCACTTTCCTAGACTAGACGACCCTTAAACTATTAAACCCGACTTTTTCACCTGACTATACCACCCATATGAACCCACTCACCCTAGTTTTCTCTCTTATTTGATAAAAATCCATTCTTTCTCGTTTTAGACTCTATTTGTTGTTTTTATTTGCCTTTAATTATTGTTATTTAGTTTAGTCAACAAATCCAAACCCAAATTACATTGTGACTTTGCAAGAGACTTAGTAGACTATGAGATCAATTTTAGACACCAACCGTCCCTGAGACCGACACTCTTACCACACCGCTTATACTTACACCAAAATGGCGCCGTTGCCGGGGACGGTGTATGTTTAATTTGATTGTTTTTAGTTTTCTTTAGTTTTTTGCCTCTTGTCTTGAGAAACCTAGTTTCTCGAGGCATTCTCACCGTTTACATTTAGTTTTCTTGTATGCCCAGGCGAGCTCTTCTAAAGGATCAACCTCCAATCGATCCCGAGATCGAAAGGACCTTTATGAGACTTCGCAAGATCTTCAAAACCATAGATAGAAGCTCTTCTTCGAATCTGACTACTACAACGGAGGAGCCTCTACCTTTGAGTGAAGAAAGGAAATCCGGGAAAGTAACAAGGTAGAAATTGAGCATCCAAGGGTAGAGAATTGGGAGGGTGTTGTGCCGATCGCGGAATTTGTGAATTCTTTTGGAATCCCACCAACCGTCCCACTTCCCATACAACCACTCAACCTCCCAAGAATGCCTAAATTCTCATCTCACTCTATTCCCACGGAAGATACTCTTCCAAACACCACCCCCGTACCACAAAATTTAACCGGAAATTTCATTTCTAAAACCGCTTTTATCCAATAGGTGGAGAGGAACCAATTTGGAGGTATGCCAAGTGAGGACCCTCATTTACACAAACGGGAGTGACTCAAGACGAAATTCGATGGGTCTTGTTTCCTGTCTCTCTTATTGGAGCGGCAAAACGATGGTTGAAGAGTCTTGACAAGGTTTCTCTAGGTATTGACTCATGGAAGAAGCTAGCTCTAGCTTTTTATCAAACGTTCTATCCACCGGAGAAGAAAAATATATTGAGAGCTAAGATAACCGCCTTCAAGCAAAGGGATGAAGAGTCACTCTATGATGCTTGGGACCGATTCAAGGAGACCATTTGGTCTTGCCCTCACCATGGTTTGAGTGAGTGGTTCTTGGTGCAAAAATTTTGGAATGGACTTTATGAAGATGCTAGAGGAATCTTGAATATGAGATCAAATGGAAGGTTCACGGAAGTAGATGACGCTCAAACTTGGGCACGGATAGAGGAGATGGAGGCCCATAACTCACAATTTAGTAGGCCAAGGCAAACCTTTAGGGGAAAGCATGAGGTGAGGTTCGTCACCCAAATGGGGGCCGACTTTGGAGCTCAACTTAGCTCTTATATGGAAGCAACGAACCTCAAAATGGACCAACAAACGGCTCTATTCAAACAAGCTCAAAGCTCATTTTCTCAACAACCTATGCAACAAGTGAATGCCATGGTGATGGCACCAAGCTTACCTCAAGGGGTGTGTGAATGTTGTGGGACATTTGGTCATGATTCTCAAGATTGTAGAGGATCCGTGGAACAAGTGAATGCCTTTCAATCTTATAGGCAAGGAAATCATTACGCCAACTTTTACAATTAGAACACAAAGAACCACCCAAATCTCTCATATAAAAGCCAAAATGTCCAAAATCCTTAACCACAACCATATGTTGCTCCACCTTTGAGAAAGAATCGACAAAACTTTCAAAGACCACAATACAATAAAAATCAACCTTCCTACATTCAAAACCAACCTTCCTACAATCAACCACAATACAACCAAAATCAATACAACCCACCACCACAAAATCAACCTCCCATGCAACCACAAGTTGGAGATCCAAACTTGGACATTCAAAAAGCGATCCTCCAATTTCAAAAAGACAACCAAGCCAAAGATATTATCATCAATAACATCCTTGCCCACAACAAAATGCTTGAAACTCAAGTTACCCAAATAGCCTCGGGGAGTTCCTCTAGGGGAAAAGGTCAATTACCTCCTCAAGGTAACCCACCTAAAAATGAAACCGCCAATGCCATACATTTGAGGTGTGGAAAGAGTTATGAGGGACCAAGGATGCCAATTGAAGATGAAAATGGTGAGGGAGACATAGTGGTAGATAATGAACCAATTGAAAATGAAGTTGTTGAATTGGATGACAAGGAGGAAGAGTGCTCTTCAAGTGAGCAAGTTGTTATTGAAAAGAAGGATGAAGTGGTAACAAAGAACAAGCCAAAACAAAGACATCCTTACAAGAAAGAAGTGAGCCTATTGTGATAAGGCTACTTTTCCCTTCTAGACAAGCCAAAACAAAGCTAGACAAGCAATTAGGCAAATTCATGGAAATTGTCAAGAATTTGGAGGTCTCCATTCCATTCGCCGACCTCATCACTCAAATTCCCGCCTATGCAAAATTCATGAAAGACATCCTTACAAGAAAGAAGTCCTTGAGTGGAGTTGAAACAGTAGCATTTACCGGTCAGTGTAGTGCCTTTTTACAAAGCCTAACCCCTCCAAAGTTGAAAGATCCGGGTAGCTTCTCTATCCCATGCACTATAGGCAACATAACAATTGACAAGGCCTTATGTGATTTGGGAGCTAGTGTGAGTGTGATGCCATATTCCATTTGTGAGAAACTTGGCATGGGAGAACTTATAAGCACCAACATGTAACACCCGCAAATGTACCCTATTTTAAATAGTAAAAATATTTTTACGGATACTTTTCAGCGAATTTTAGTTTTAATTTGAAATTTAATTTTCCGAGTCGAATTTAGAATTTCCGAGTTCGTATTTGGATTTTACGCGAGATTTCATGAGAATTCCGTCTTAAGCCGTCTTTGACTTTTTCTTGACTTTTTCCCTTATACTCCCTCATACTACCTCCTAACCTAATTCATTCACACAAACACAACTCTTGCTTCTTCCTTAAGAAAACCATCAAAGCCTTGCCTCCATTTTGATCCAAGCTTAGAATCGTCATATCTCGCTCATTTCTTGCTCAAATTCACGTAAGTTCGTCTTATTCTTCCCCTCTCATCTTCCTCTATCCGTATTGGTAATAAAATTACCGTCTTTCTCGCTTTTTAAATTATCCGTCTTTCTCAAGGTGAATGATATTCATCTTTTGTTATCTAATTGTAGTTGGAGACTTTCTAGAAATCGATTAAAGACGCGAAAAGGTAACGGTGAAGGGTTACTCGATATCATTTACGTGTTTTCATGTGTTTTCTATGTTAGAAATTGTATTTAGAATATGGTTAGTAATCTTAGGAATTGTATTGTTGATGATGGTTGTTGTTAGTTGATAATTGATATGAGAATTGATGATTTGTGATGATATATGATATTTGTGTTACGCCTTTGCGAAATTGTGAAACTTGTGTGATCCGTGCCTGCCCGAACAGGACGCTGGCAGCGTTCTTGGACGCAGGCAGCGTCGTGGGGCGCTGGCAGCGTCGTAGGGAGCTGGCAGCGTCGTGGGGCGCTTGTGACACCCTCAAATTTGCGGAAAGAAAAAAAATATTTAAATACATAAAAGATAAGAATACATAACGAAGGTGTCATAAATAAAAAGGTTCATTACAAAACGGAAATAATATTATACAAAAGAAATATACAAGACGGGAGACATATCTCCCGTATAAATACGGAAATAAAAGAGTGTATAATAATATACAGTCTAAGAACCGAATATAGGTCCAAGGTAAATACTTCGCTCGCTAGCTCGTCAATGTACCCAAAGTATGCATCACCACCTGTTCGACCGCATTAAATATAAACGCGGAAGCCACAGTCAGTGGGGAGTAACTCCGAGTTCTCCCAGCCACGAAATGTCGAGTTTAATAAAACATGAATAACATAAAAGCAATGTATATTGAAAATACAAAACTTTAACATATATGATATGCTTTTCATGTTATGAAACAATTAACTAACATATACCCTAGCATATGAAAGCTATCATGTGAATCCGATAATAAAATATAACACGAGGTAGGGAAGCTGGTATGCTGGCTCAGCGGTTACCATGTAACATGGCCCTGATACACTCCAACCCTAATCAACACGTAATCATGTGAATCAGTTAACAATCGGTAATCCAAACTCTATCAATCCTAGCCGGCTTGCATCTCACCTTCTAGAACTCATAGAATCATACAAACATGAAAGACCAATCCTTCTACAAACAGGCATAAGTTCTTAGCACAGTCAATAGTCGACTTCTGTAACTCGAGGCTATACCACAAGGTCGGAAAACATCCTAGTCCTAGACTGATCAGACCTAGCGACAACAGCTATTCCGTTCCCCGTCCCATGACATAACCGTCTATGAGAAACTCTACTAGGCGACCCCCTAAGCAGAGATGGCTATTACTTAAGCTGGCTCCAGTCCCAAAACGGATCAGGCAGCCATGCCCCGACTTGGATATAAACCCACCAAGCCGAGACACAAAAGCTATCAAGCAGTGAACTCCATATGCTCGTTAAAGATAGTACGGGCCTATCAATGTCATGGTCCAAGATACTCATTTATAATTAGAATGGTCAAGACGCCATATATCCATAATTCTCTATGGGTACTTAGTCACACGACACCAACCATAATGAATTAAAACCAGTCACGCGGAAAAACATCCTATCAATGTGACTAATTGCATATCAATAATAGCAAATCATCATATTGCCTCATATCTACTAGGCTAATTCATTAATTAAATACAACCATACTTGAAGACAAATCCCCGACCCGAGTCCCGCGACGGGTCATCAGTCAAATCGGGGCTGACTAGATCTTAGTTTGACCAAACCCGTTGGATCAAACCGGCTAGAAACAGAGTCTTTATCAAATAGACATAAAATCAACATATTCATTACATGTTATTTTAATAAAGCTTCTAACATGTGAATTATTAAATCTTACGTAAAACCCCGCTTGTCTTAAAGGATATCAAAATAAACTACGATCTCGTCTTATAATTTCTAACATGTGAGAAATAATAATTTTATGAAAAACCTTTTTAATTAAATATTTTACTTATTAATATTTCCCGCTTGCTAAATATTACAAAACACGATAAAAATGACGATAACTCAAAAACCGTCACAAGTCCCAAAGTGGGACCCACGGGCTGAGTTGGGCCGGACCCCACATGGACTTAGATGGGCCCCACGGGCCTGTTTTGCTTAAAATGGCTGGTTTGATTAAAATTTCTAAACCCGCTTCTTAAAAATTCCCGCATGTTTTAACATATTTAAAACCCGTCCAAACAACCATTAAACTATCAAACATCGACACAACCCAAAGACCAAATCCCGGACCCACCATGGACCAACCCAGACCGGTCTGAACCGGCCTGGACCGGTCTGGTTGGTCCGGTTCAGCCCTTCCCCACGGTTCACCAACAAACAACACCAAATCAATTCCAACTTGTTTTAATCATCAAACAACCATTTTAACATCCATCCTTACAAAAATCATTATTATTAAAAATCATCAAAATTTGTCAAGAACACTAAAACAACATAAAAGTCATAACTTAGTAAAAATCATTAAAATTCTTCAAGAACACTAAACTTGTTAAAATTTCATAAACAACATAAAAATCATAACTTAGTAAAAATCATTAAAATTCTTCAAGAACACTACATCATCATAAAATTTCCTACAACTTAAAAATCATCAAGAACACTAAATCATCATAAAAATTTCCTACAACTTAAAAATCATCAAGAATCATAAAACATCATAAAAATTCCATACAACATAAAATCATCAAGAATCATCAAACATCACAAAAATTCCATACAACATAAAAATCATAAAACCACATAATAATTACTACTTAACATATTACTAACTAAAAATCCATAAATCATAAAACATGAACCAAAAATAAAGATGAACCAAAATCCAAATAAATCAAATTAAAGGCTATGTTACTAACTCAAATCCTAAATAACCATAACATGAATCATAAACTAAAAGCTATGTGACATTAATTCGTCGAGTAAATCGGAATTGTTACCTTAGCTAGCAAAACCCACTTAGCACAAAATAATAAGAAGTAATAATTAAGAAACCCCTTCTACTAGTCTTCACCCAAAATATAAGAGTCCCCAAATTCGTCTTCAAACTCTTCCCCTATAAGAAATAACAAGAAAAACAATTATTAGAACTTAAACTAAATTTCTCATAATTAAAGTGTTGAAAACGCTCTTGACGGAATTGAATTTAAAACGTACTAGAAGATGGAGAGCGAAGAGGAGATCCTAGAAATATAAATTAGGAAGGATTTAATTAAGAAATGAAGGATTTATGGAGGTTTTGCTCAAGAACGATGAAGAACATAAGATGAACAACGAAGAACACGAAGAACGATTTAATAAAGTGATGTTTTGATCTTATTTTGATTTGTTGTAAAATGAAAAGTTGTTTGTGAGTAAAGTGGGGTGTGTGTGTGCCGTGTAATTATAGACCAATAAAGGTGTCGAGTTTTGAAATTGTTGTTCCGTAATTGACTCGCGTTTAATAATTATTTTACGGTAATCGATTAAATATAATTAACGATAAAGTTAATTACACCCAATATCTAGATATTAAGATATTGTATTCAAAAGTAATGAAATATCAAGTCCTATTAGAGGACTTTTGAGCCGTGTGGTATGGTGAAGAATCGGTCTGATTTCGAGCGTTTTGCGTAATTTTCGTGAATTGATCGATAAAGCAAATAGTGATCTAGATATTATGATTTTGTAATCAAAAGTAATACAAATATCAAGGGCTATTAGAGAGGAAAATGAGCCGTGTGGTCTTGTGCTTGCCGGGTCTGTTTTTGCTCGATTTGCGTAATCTCCGTTGACGGATCGACAAAGTAGAAAAATATCTAGATATTATTATTAGTTTATTCAAAACAAATAAAATATCTAGTTGTGAGTGGAAAGCGATGACACGCGCGTGTGACTCATGCCAAAGTCGAGTTTCGATTTCGTTTCGCGCTTTACGATGAGTCGGGAATAGTTAAATGACGTTCGGTTAAAACCGTAAACGTTATTCTTTAAATTCCGAATAAATTCAAAATAATTATATTAAATATAATAAATCTTAATAAATCTAAATAAAAATAAATCAAAAATATATTTTTTTTTTTAAATAAAATTTCGGTCTTCATACTTATGAGACGAGTCGGGAAAAGTCAACGGAAGTCAAAATCGACTAAAAAGTCGGGAAAAGTCAAAAATGACTTAAAAGTTCCGAAAAGTTTAAGACGACTTTAAAAGTCAAGAAAAGTAAATGACGACTTTAAAAAGTCAAGAAAAAGTCAAAGACGATTTAAAAGTCAAGAAAAGTCAAAGATGACCAAAAACGGTCTTTTCATGAAATCTCTCACAAATTCCAAATACGAACGCGGAATTTCAAAATACGACTCGGAACAAAAATTCCTATATTAAAAACTTAAGTTCTACTGAAAAGTATCCATAAGCTATGGCTTAAGCAAATTGGGTACTTTTCGGGTTGTACAGTAAGTTAGTCTTATTATCTTCCATCCTTCCCTATCCGTTATAGTGAGATTAAAAATTATCGTCTTTCTCGCTTTTTTCAAAGCTTCCATCTTTCTCAAGATGACTTATTCATCTTTTACGATCCTATTTGTAGGTGCGACCTCCAAGATCCCGACAAAGACTATTTCCTTTATAGAAGAGGAGCTTGACGATTAGTGAGTGATTTAAAGGTAACGCGTTTGAAGGGTTTACTCCCCGGTATCACTTACGTGTTTAATGTTTATATGCTAGAAAATCGTATTAGATTACGATTAGGAAGATTAGGATCCATGCTATGATTAGTAAATGATGTTATATGATGAATATTGATGATATATATTGATTGTTGAGGATTATTAGAAGTATATATAAGTTTTGGATTGAATTGGTTAAGCTTTGGAAGCTCTCGGATGAGGGGGTGTTCCCAGCCGGTCGACCGGCCGCCGGTCTGACCACCGGCTGAGAACACTCCAGTAACTCATTTGGAAACTTTGTTTTTGTATGAAGAGGTGCTCCAGGCCGGCCCACCGGCCACCGTTCAACCCACCGGCCTGGAACACATCAGTAAAGGAAGTTTTGATTTTGTTGTGATTGTCTGTGCCGGTCGACCGGCCGCCGGTCTACCAACCGGCCCATACCTCTTTTCTCTGTTTTTGGGATTTTGCCTGTGTTCTGAGCCGGCCCACCGGCCACCGGTCACTTGCCCGGCCTGGAACACGGCTGTGTTGTTTTCCTTTGACTTTTAAAACTCGTAATTTATAATAGCTCGCATGATCGGTTTCTCAGTATAATTTACGTAAATTCTTATAATATCATGTATTTGTTATACATGATATTCTCTTTCGCATTGTATCATCTGTTTGTGACGTTTTCGATATGTTCCCACTGTGAGTCGGTTTTTACATATGTTACGGTTGTGAAGCACGATTTTGTATGTGCTTTGTATTCTTCATTCCCTGGACACCTTCCCGTTCGTAAGCTGCGAATGTGTCGGAACGGAGAGGTATCCTAAGATTAATTGCCTGTGTAGTGGGAACACGACGACGTTGTTGAGAGCTTGAAACGATATGCGTTGATACGACCCGAGCCGCTCAATGTTAGCGACTGCGAGGTGGTGTTATTTGCATGTAGCGTACCGCTTGTTATGAGGCTTGAGCTCTTCTCCGCCTCTTTCGTGAATTGATCTACGAATTTGGGGTACTCGGCATATATATTGTAAGACCGAGTCTTGGATGCGAAACGTTATCGCATGTCGAATCGGAAAACGTGATTCCGAGATCCTGGCCAGGTTTAGACTAGGACCGGATTATTATCGTCGTGCTACCAGGAGGAAATTAGTCTACATATACGAAATGTGATCGTGTATGAGTTCAGGGAAA
>JAIUZE010009772.1:0-34174 GCA_022085475.1 Heliosperma pusillum | reverse complement strand
CATGACTTGGCATGGTTTGTTTGTCGAGTCTCAATCTTATCAAACTTATACCGCTAACGGTGAGATGCAAGCCCTAGTGAGCGTATTCGGTTGCCTAAGAGTGTCTTCCCCGAGTCTTTGTATAACATGATGGATTCGGACTTGTACCTCTTATGCTCTTATCTTATATATTGAATTGCTTATCTATTCTTATCGTATTTCACATGTATATCTATATATGCATGCTTCTACTTTTGTATTTCCTTTTATGTACGTTTGATGTGATATGGCTGGGAGAACCCGGAGTTACTCCCCACTGCTGTGGCGTTCATGTTTTCATGAATGAACAGGTTGCCTGCATGGATGGCTTTTTGCTTATGCTATTTTGGTTTCGGGTGTGAGCTAGCGGGCGTTGTCCCTGGAAGTTTCACCTCTAGACGATATTAGCTAGTTTTGCTAAACACTTGTTCTTTGCTAACATTTTAAGAGACCCCGTCTCTTTGTTGTATTTCCGTATTTAGTTTGTAATATTTTGACACTCCTCGTTTTATTTAACTTGCATGTATAAAAGTTTTTTAAAACTACCTATTTCCGCAATGTATTTCACATGCTTGTTTGTTTTATATTTCCGCATTCGCGAGGGTTGTCACATTTACTAAAACGACTTATATTATGGAACGGAGGGAGGGAGTATGTATTTAAAAGATTATAGGGTGCTTGGATTACTTCAAAAAAATAGACGGTAGAAAGTAGCAGTTGTAATTAGACCTGGCAAATGGGTCATTCGGGTCGGGTTCGGGTCGAGTCACTTCGGGTCGGGTCAGTTTGGAGTTAATAATTATCAGGTCACTTTCGGGTCAGGTCTTTTTTGGATTCGGTCATTTGTGGGTCAGGTCATTTTGGGTCGGGTCATTATGGGTCGTTTGGGTCATTTCGGGTCACTTCAATTTGGGTCATTTCGCTCGGGTCGGGTCACTCCCGGGTCGGGTCACCATTTTATACGTTTGTGTAAAATGTAGTTTTTGCAGTTTACGTTCTATATGTAATTTATGTAATGTGTATAATTGACTCCTCCCGATTCATTATAAAAGACGTTTGAGATTATTTTATAATTAAGAATTAAGAAAGTATTGAGAAATGGTGTATTATAGTAGTTGTGTAAAATAAATGCTCTTTGAGTATTTAAAAAGCTAAGTATTTCCACCCATAAAATGGCTTAAATTAGCTCTGGGTCATACTTGTTAGTGCCTTGAAAAATGAAAAAAACATTTAACAGATAGAAGAATGTAAAACGAATTATAAAATAAAATTTTTAATCTTTACTAAAACGACTTATATTATAGAACGGAGGGAGGGAGTATGTATTTAAAAGATTATAGGGTGCTTGGATTACTTCAAAAAAAATAGACAGTAGAAAGTAGCAGTTGTAATTAGACCTGGCAAATGGGTCATTCGGGTCGGGTCAGTTTCGAGTTAATAATTATCGGGTCACTTTCGGGTCAAGTCATTTTTGGATCGGGTCATTTGTGGGTCGGGTCATTTTGGGTCGGGTCATTTTGGGTCGGGTCATTTTGGGTCGGGTCATTTTGGGTCGGGTCATTATGGGTCGTTTGGGTCATTTCGGGGACAAATGTGGCTTAAAATATGTTAATACGGGTCATTTTGGGTCGTTTGGGTCACTTCGGGTCACTTCAATTAGCGTCATTTCGGGTCGGGTCACTCTCGGGTCGGGTCACCATTTTTTACGTTTGTGTAATAAGTAGTTTTCACAGTTTCATTATATATGTAATTTATGTAATGTGTATATATAATACTATAATTGACTCCCTCCGTTTTATTATATAAGACGTTTGAGATTATTTTATAATCTTACAATAATATAAAAAGGCTTGTTGAGCCTCCATTGAAGTGACACGTGTCACGTTTCCACTTTTTGCCACATGTCACCTCTATAATTAACAAAAAATACTAAAAAACCTACATAATTATTGTACTTTAATTTCATTTTCTCTTGCCTTTTTGTATACCTTGACACAATAAAAAAAACTAAATTTTCAAATCTTCATTACCAACTATTTGTAATCTCTCTATACAATAATATAAAAGGGCTACATTGAGTAGGTACAATTCCATGTTGAATTAAAAATAATCTATACAATATTATAAAAAGTCTAACTGAGCGATGTGTTGAAGCCACGTTGACGTGGCGTCATTGGCATCTAACCAAACCTCCATATAGCTTACGTGAATTCTGCCCACTTTTCATCTCCGTCTGAGGATCCCACTAACTGAAGACTCTTCACCTTCTTTTAACATTAAAATGACAATTATCGCAACATTAATAGATTATAACCCATTTCATTTCGTGTAATTAATAATAACTACATTGAAGATGAAACGGTTGGCCTTATTATTTCTTGCCATTAAGATATTGCAAACACAATGAGAATTCTCAAATTTCTCATTTATAAAAACCCATTTTACATCAATTCCTTTCTAATTTTTTTTTTGCACTCTATACTTTGTATATCGCCTCATCCTTTGATTTTCTATAGCTTCCCTTTTATTTTTATGTGATTTGATTTGATCGCGATTTATAATATTCCCTGAAAGTTTGTTATTAATTATTGTGGTGTTGGTCTCTAAGCACTATTTTTATGATTTTATTACATATTTTCTAATCTTTCGCTTGTGTTTTCAGGGTTCAATCTTTGGTACATGGAGGGCAAGTATAAAAGTTGGATTGAATTTAAGGGATGAGAATCATTTGGTAACTTAGAGCATTTCGTAATAATTGTATTGATTATGGTGACCAAGAGTGTTGTAACATTACTTTATTTTAAGCACTTTCACCATTTTTTTTTCTACATTCCTATTTTTGTTGAGACTTACGCATGAGAAAAGAAGTCATTGTGAGTAGTTGATTAACTTTTATATTTGAACCGTCATGTTATATTTAGAGAGCGATGTCATGACATATTGTAAGTTTGCCATCACTTTGAGCTTTATTTCTATATTCGTACAATTCTAACATATATAAACAATGCAAATTTTTAATGTAGTTTGTACCAATAGTCCAATACAAGTGATTTTGGGGCTCTTCCTTGAATTAGATATGCTTGGAAACCTACATTTATAATGTGATAGAGCATGATTTTGGCCTCTGATAACCAGGACGATCATGGTAGTTTAAACTACACATTCGACAATATGTTATTAGTGTATTACCTCTCAATGCGAGTCTTGGTTATAAAATCAAATTGAGAATCATGACTAATATTGCTTTGAACTGCTTACAATTTTAGACATCTTTCTAACAGATTCATAATTTGGAGTCAAAAATAATGTTTCGCTTCGAAAATATATGGAACTTGGAAATAGCATCTCACCCATTACTGTGGATGAAACCATGAAACCAAAAAATCAACACAGAAGCGTGCACCATAAACGAACCTGTGAATTTCACGGGCAATTAAACTAGTTAAGAATTAAGAAAGTATTGAGAAATTATATATTATAGTAGTTGTGTACTATAAATGCTCTTTAAATATTTGAAAAGCTAAGTATTTCCATTAATGAAATGACTTAAATTAGCTCTTGGTCATAATTGTTAGTAAGGGTGAGCAAAACCGTATATCAAATACGGTTTTCAAAACCGTATCGGATATCTGGTTTTAAAAATCTCAATTTTGAGTATCCTTATCCGATACGGATTTTTCGTATATCCGGAAACCGTATATCCGGTTTTTCCGTATATCCGGAAACCGTATATCCGGTATCCGGTTTTTCATTTAATAATGTAAAATTTTATGTCTTATTTTTAATTTTTTTGTGATTTTATGATTTTTCTTAATAAGTTAAAAGAGTATCACATATTATAAGAATAAATAACTTAAAAATGTATAAAAGTAATAAGATTGAGTCACGGATATACTCGACGTATAGTGGTTTTATGATTTTATTTTTATATTTTATATTAAAAATAGGAACCGTATCGGAAACCGTATATCCGGTTTCAAATTTTGCCGATACGTATCCGATACGGTTTTTTATAAACCGTATCGTATATACGGAAATTCGTATCGGATATACGGAAATCCGTATAATTGAAACCGTATATCGTATCGAATACGTATAATAAAACCGTATCGTATATTTTTGCTCAGCCCTAATTGTTAGTGCCTTGAAAAATGAAAAAAAACATTTAACTGATAGAAAAATGTTAAATGACTTATAAATTTCTTTTAAGCTTTACTAAAAAGACTTTTATTATGGAACGGAGGGAGGGAGTATGTATTTAAAATATTATAGGGTGCTTGGATTACTTTACAAAATAGACGGTAGAAAGTAGCAGTTGGAATTCGACTTGGAAAATGGGTTATTAGGGCCGGGTTCGGGTTCGAGTCACTTCGGGTCGGGTCATTTTCGAGTTAATAATTATCGGGTCACTTTTAGGTCAGGTCATTTTTTGGTCGGGTCATTTTTGGGTCGGGTCATTTTGGGTCATGTTATTATGGGTCGTTTGAGTCATTTCGGGTAAACTTTTGCTTAAAATAAGTTAATACGGGTCATTTTGGGTCGTTTGGGTCACTTCGGGTCACTTCAACTTCGGTCATTTCGGGTCGGGTCACTCTCGGGTTGGGTCAGCATTGTTTACGTTTGTGTAATATGTAGTTTTTGTAGTTTACGTTATATACGTAATTTATGACTCCCGAATCGGGTCGCCATTTTATACGTTTATGTAATATGTAGTTTTTGCAGTTTACGTTATATATGTAATTTATGTAATGTGTATAATTGACTCCTCCCGTTTCATTATAAAAGACGTTTGAAATTATTTTATAATTAAGAATTAAGAAAGTATTGAGAAATGGTGTATTATAGTAGTTGTTTACAATAAATGATCTTTGAATATTTGAAAATCTAAGTATTTCCACCAATGAAATGGCTTAAATTAGCTCTTGGTCATGATTGTTAGTGCCTTGAAAAATGAAAAAAAATATTTAACTGATAGAAAAATGTTAAATGACATAATTTTTTTTTTTCAGCTTTACTAAAAAGACTTATATCATGGAACGGAGGGAGGGAGTATGTTTTTAAAAGATTAAGAGAGCTTGGATTACTTAAAAAAAGTAGACGGTAGAAAGAAGCAGTTGGAACTCGACCTGGCAAATGGGTTATTCGGTACGTGTTCGGGTCGGGTCATTTTCGAGTTAATAATTATCGGGTCACTTTCGGGTCAGGTCATTTTTGGGTCGAGCCATTTTTGGGTTTGGTCATTTTGGGTCGTGTTTTTAAGGTTCGTTTGGGTCATTTCGGGTCAATTTTTGCTTAAGATAAGTTAATACGGGTCATTTTGGGTCGTTTGGGTCACTTCAGGTCACTTTAATTTAAATCATTTCGGGTCGGGTCACTCTCGGGCTGGGTCACTTTTTTTACGTTTGTGTAATATGTAGTTTTTGTAGTTTACGTTATATACGTAATTTATGTAATGTGTATAATTAACTCCCTCCGTTTTATTATATAAGATGTTTAAAATTATTTTATAATTAAGAACTAAGAATGTATTGGGAATGGTGTATTATAGTAGTTGTGTACTATAAATGCTCTTTAAATATTTGAAAAGCTAAGTATTTTCACCCATAAAATGGCTTAAATTAGCTATTGGTCATAATTTTTAGTGCCCTGAAAAATGAAAAAAAAACATTTAAAAGATAGAAAAATGTATACAACTTATAAAATAAAATTTTTAATCTTTACTAAAACGACTTATATTATGGAATAGAGGGAGGGAGTATGTATTTAAAAGATTATATGGTGCTTGGATCACTTAAAAAAATGAAGTTGGAAAGTCGCAATTGGAATTAAACCGGGCAAATGGGTCATTCGGGTCGATTTCGGGTCGAGTCACTTCGGGTAGGCTCAATTTTGAGTTAATAATTATCAGGTCACTTTCGGGTAAGGTCATTTTTGGGTCGGGTCATTTTGTGTCGGGTTATTATGGGTCGTTTGGGTCATTTCAGGTCAAATTTTGCTTAAATTAAGTAAATACGGGTCATTTTGGGTCGTTTGGGTCACTTTGGGTCACTTCAATTCGGGTTATTTCGGGTCGGGTCACCATATTATACGTTTGTGAAATATATAGTTCTTACAGTTTGCGTTATATATGTAATTTATGTAATGTGTATAATTGACTCCCCCCGTTACATTATAAAAGACGTTTGAGATTATTTTATAATTAAGAATTAAGAAAATATTGGGAAATGGTGTATTATAGTAGTTGTGTACAATAAATAGTCTTTGAGTATTTGAAAAGCTAAGTATTTCCACCTATTAAATGGTTTAATTTAGCTCTTGGTCATAATTGTTAGTGCACTGAAAAATGAAAAAATGATTTAAGAGATAGAAAAATGTAAAACGACTTATAAAATAAAATTTTTAATCTTTACTAAAACGACTTATATTATGGAATAGAGGGAGGGAGTATGTATTTAAAAGATTATAGGGTGCTTGGATCACTTAAACAAAATGAACGTTAGAAAGTCGCAATTGGAATTAAACCGGGCAAATGGGTCATTCGGGTCGATTTCGGGTCGAGTCACTTCGGGTAGGGTCAATTTTGAGTTAATAATTATCAGGTCACTTTCGGGTCAGGTCATTTTTGGGTCGGGTCATTTTGTGTCGGGTTATTATGGGTCGTTTGGGTCATTTCAGGTCAAATTCTGCTTAAATTAAGTAAATACGGGTCATTTTGGGTCATTTGGGTCACTTCGGGTCACTTCAATTCGGGTTATTTCGGGTCGGGTCACCATATTATACGTTTGTGAAATATGTAGTTCTTACAATTTGCGTTATATATGTAATTTATGTAATGTGTATAATTGACTCCCCCCGTTACATTATAAAAGACGTTTGAGATTTTTTTATAATTAAGAATTAAGAAAATATTGGGAAATGGTGTATTATAGTAGTTGTGTACAATAAATGCTCTTTGAGTATTTGAAAAGCTAAGTATTTCCACCTATAAAATGGTTTAATTTAGCTCTTGGTCATAATTGTTAGTGCACTGAAAAATGAAAAAATGATTTAACAGATAGAAAAATGTTAAACGACTTATAAAATAAAATTTTTAATCTTTACTAAAACGACTTATATTATGGAACGAAGGGAGGGAGTATGTATTTAAAATATTATAGGGTGCTTGGATTACTTCAAAAAAATAGACGGTAGAAAGTAGCAGTTGTAATTAGACCTGACAAATCGGTCATTCGGGTCGGGTTCGGGTCGAGTCATTTCGGGTCGGGTCAGTTTCGAGTTAATAATTATCGGGTCACTTTCGGGTCAGGTCATTTTTGGATTGGGTCATTTGTAGGCCAGGTCATTTTTGGTCGGGTCATTATGGGTCGTTTGGGTCATTTCGGGGACAAATTTTGCTTAAAATAAGTTAATACGGGTCATTTTGGATCGTTTGGGTCACTTCGGGTCACTTCAATTTGGGTCATTTCGGGTCGGGTCACTCTCGGGTTGGGTCACCATTTTTTACGTTTGTGTAATATGTAGTTTTTGTAGTTTACGTTATATACGTAATTTTTGACTCTCGGATCGGGTCGCCATTTTATACGTTTATGTAATATGTAGTTTTTGCAGTTTACGTTATATATGTAATTTATGTAATTTGTATAATTGACTCCTCCCGTTTCATTATAAAAGACGTTTGGGATTATTTTACAATTAAGAATTAAGAAAGTATTGAGAAATGGTGTATTATAGTAGTTGTGTACAATAAATGGTCTTTGAATATTTGAAAAGCTAAGTATTTCCACCAATGAAATGACTTAAATTAGCTCTTGGTCATAATTGTTAGTGTCTTGAAAAATGAAAAAAAAAACATTTAACTGATAGAAAAATGTTAAATGACTTATAATTTTTTTTTTAAGCTTTACTAAAAAGACTTATATTATGGAACGGAGGAAGGGAGTATGTTTTTAAAAGATTTTAGTGTGCTTGGATTACTTAAAAAAAATAGACGGTAGAATGTAGCAGTTGGAACTCGACCAGGCAAATGGGTTATTCGGGCCGTGTTCGAGCCGAGTCACTTCGTGTCGGGTCATTTTCGAGTTAATAATTATCGGTTTACTTGCGGGTCAGGTCATTTTTGGGTCGAGTCATTTTTGGGGTGGGTCATTTTGGGTCGTGTTTTTAAGGTTCGTTTGGGTCATTTTGGGTCAATTTTTGTTTAAAATAAGTTAATACAGGTCATTTTGGTTCGTTTGGGTCACTTCAATTTGGGTCATTTCGGGTTGGGTCACCATTTTTTACGTTTGTGTAATATTTAGTTTTTGCACTTTACGTTATATATGTAATTTATGTAATGTGTATAATTGACTCCCTCCGTTTCATTATATAAGACGTTTGAGATTATTTTATAATTAAGAATTAAGAAAGTATTGGGAAATGGTGTATTATAGTTGTTGTGCACTATATATGCTCTTTGTGTATTTAAAAAGCTAAGTATTTCCACCCATAAAAATGTAAAACGACTTATAAAATAAAATTTCTAATCTTTACTAAAACGACTTATATTATGGAACAGAGGGAGGGAGTATGTATTTAAAAGATTATAGGGTGCTTGGATTACTTATAAAAACTGAACGGTAGAAAGTCGCAGTTGGAATTAGACCAGGCAAATGGGTCATTCAGGCCGTGTTCGGGTCGAGTAACTTCGGGTCGAGCAATTTTGAGTTAATAATTATCGGGTCACTTTTGGGTCGGGTCATTTTTGGGTCGGGTCATTTTGTGTCGGGTCATTATTTGTCTTTTGGGCTATTTCGGATCAAATTTTGCTTAAATTAAGTAAATACGGGTCATTTGGGTCACTTCGGGTCACTTCAATATGGGTCATTTCCGGTCGGGTCACTCTCGGTTCGGGTCAGACGGGTCTTTCTGGTCAAGTCCGGGTCACTTTCGGGTCTCAGGTTAGCGTTATAGGGTCGGGTCATTTGGGTCGGGTCAGTTTTGCCAGGTTTAGTTTGAATTAAAGGAAAACGTTGGCTTAGGTCCTCTTCTTTCCAGCTTAAGTTTAGCTTATTTCAGTTCAGTTCAGCTCTATTCAATTCAGTTCAGCTCCATTCAGTTCAGTTCAGTTCAGCTCAGCTTCATTCAGTTCAGTTCAGCTCCACTAAATTCAGCTTATTTCAGTTCTACTCATCTAAAACTTAAAATTTTTTATTAATATGAAAATTAGTTATTATTAATATTTTATTACTATTATTAGTATTATTAATTAAATAATACTCCCTCCATCTCATAATTATCCCTCGTTATAACTTTGAGACCATAAATAAGTTTTAAAATATAAAGACTTAGATGTTATAACAAAAAACATTTACATTCATCATAACAAAAAATTGGAAACATATTTTTTAAATGAAAAAAAAATTGAATATAAATGAAGAGAAATCAAGTCAAAGTGTCGTCTCGAAAACTATGCAATACAAAATGCGAAAATTATCATGAACTGGAGGGGAATATTCTATTAATAGCAACTATTATCAATATTATTAATATTACTATTATTATTTATTATAATAATTACAATTACTATTATTATTATTTTTTTTTTTTTTATTATTATTATTATTATTATTATTATTATTATTATTATTATTATTATTATTATTATTATTTTATCAAGCTCAGAGCACAATTTAAAAGAAATTAGTGGTCAACCGAGTAACTACCAGGAGAAATGAGAAGATAATATATTACTCCTCACATATGTTGGAGAAATGAGAAGATAAAAGTTGAACAGAGGTAGTAATAATCATTATTATTATTATTGTTGTTGTTGTTGTTGTTGTTGTTGTTGCTGTTGTTATTACTATTATTATTATTATTTATTTTTTTATTTTTTTATTAATATAAGATGCGCGCAGCTTTCATTAAAATAAAATAAAGTTTACAAGAAGTTGGAGGGGAGCCGAGAGACAATCTGGGCCCCCACCCCCTTAGCTATAGCAAAACTAAGCCTAGTAAAGATATAAGCGGCCACCCGAGCCCCAGCATCCTGAGATACCGAGAATTTATGGATCCGCTTGAGCAAGTCAACAACATCCGAGCCCAGCTCTCCAAGCGAAGAGAAAGAGAAGGGTAGGCAACCATAGCCAACAGCCGCGCATAAATCTCCATACTTAGCACATTTGCGCTGAGCAGCATCAGCGACAACCCGTTCCGGCACAAAATCGGACATCCCAGTCTGAGTCAAGGGGCAAGACCCTGTCAAATCAACACACACATCACGCCCTATGTCCCAGGAATAAAGTAGCAAATCCGCAGGACGAAGAGACCCGCCATGCCCGTCAACCAAACCGATTTCAACCTCCTTGCCCGTAGAAATACCAGCCCTATAGCATATGTCAAATAAGGTGTCACGAACGAGGTTATGCCGATGCTTAACCCCCACAGTAGCAGTACAAGAAACAGCGTGGTCCCCAAAAATATCATCATCAAAAACCCGAGAGCAGGCAGGACAAGGCCTAGATACCCCGAATAACGGAATACCCAGTCGATACCCAAGCACACTACGGTAAGTCCTACCTTTCATAGTCTGACCCAACCCAGAGATAGGGACCGCACGCAACCAATCAGAGGAGTGGGTACCCTGCTGAGACTTCCATAACGCAAGCTGGCGCGGTGTCAAAGAGAAAACAAATTCCGCAGTAGCAGCAATCCTCGCAAAATATATATCTGCCAGTTTCTTCATAAGTTTAGGGGCAGCGATTTCAATAGGATCACGTAAAAAGGCAGAACCTGTAGTCTCAGAGAACACCCGCAAGGCATTATCGAAAGTAGGACCAGCATCCACAATACCAGAAGGCCGTAGAAGCTTAGCCTGCAAATCGGCAGAATGCAAACGGGACGCCAAAAAAGCATAGTGCAAAACATCCCCGGCAGCATAAACACCGAGTCCACCAAGATGAAATGGTAAAGTGGCAAGGCGCCACTGCCAATCCCCAAAACCAGGCCCAGACGCAGTGACAATACGTTCCAAGCTAGAACGAAGCGCTGCATCAAAACGAAGATGGGCAGACCCAAAGATCCCCGGGGAACAAGTACCGAGGGTAAAGTAGAGCTTAGAAATACCAGTACAAGCTCGAAGCAGAAGCAACTCACATTGAGGGTCCTCAATCCTAGCAACCAAATCCATAAGCTCGATGGTCTTAGTCACTCTCTTCGCCGCAAGCTCACTGCCAAAACTAGGGCAAGTACTGACAGGCCCACCCAACACAGAGACACCACGCAAATGCCGAGCAATAGAAGGGGGGAAAACACCAGGAAGTCGACTCCGGGGATCCTCAGTAGGCCAAAAAACCTCAGTCTTAGCGACATTAAGATGGAGACCAAACTGAGGACCTTCTGCCAAAATCAAATCCAACACCTTCCCCACCTCCAAAGTATCCCCAACAATGGTGCCATCATCCAAGTACCAAGCCTGCAAACTCAAATCAAAAGAATCTCGTATCTTGCACACCAAGGGATGCAAAACCAAAGCAAAAAGTAAGGGTCCCAAAGGATCACTCTGCTGGACTCCCTGACAAGACCACAAACAATGTTCCCCATAATAAAGACGGGCAAGACTAGAGTAACAGAACTCCACCCAGTGGGAAAGAATCGGGCAACGACGGGGAACCTCCAATAGCATGGTTACACGATCAACAAGGTCCTGAAAATGCTTATGCCAAGCGGCCTTAGTAAGGCCCTTACCACGACCATCCGGACACTCATGAAGACTCGAAAAAGGACAACGAAATCGGACTAAAATAGGCATGGTAAGAAACAAGCAACAACAAGAGCCAACCACCAAAGCACATGCTAGGGCACGTGCATGTGCATGACAAGAAACATCCAAAAATAAACAAACAAAACCCTAAAATACAAACACACCAAGCGGTCGCACGTCCAAGACAACGATGGCTAACCTGCAACCACCACACAGGCTGACACAAGGCGGCTAACCGCTCCAGCCATAGCGATGCAAGCCGCGGCACCAATGGCGATGCTAACCGCGACACCGCAACCGAAACCCGAATGCACTGTCAACAGGATTCACACAAACCTCTCGCACTGCACCACCACCAGCAACTCCACAGCCAAACGTTGTTAGGCGGTTGCCGGAATGGTGGTCAAAAGAGGGATCACAGCACCACCAGCCTGAAGTGGCAGCCCCTAAAAAAAACGCTCAACACAAAAAAAATAACAAAAACAATAACAAACCCTAAAAGCAGCGGCACAAAACCTATCCAGCCACCGATGGCGACACTCCGACACACAGGTAACACCCCACAAACATCCCACACACAAGCAGGATATGTAGTAAGCCAGAGAACACCGCCACCGACGCTCGTAAACCAGAAAACACCACAACCGCAGTAAAGAACCACAAACAAACCCACACAGGCCGGCGACGAGAGGTCTGGGTGGCGGGTATGGATAGGGTGGTGGCGGGCGTGGTGGCAGACGGTGGCAGCAGCGTTCCTTCCCACCCTAGCAGCGTACGAACTCCTTCCTCTCCACTCCCGTTCCCCTAGCCGTCAACCACCACCAACAACACCACAACCAACGACAAGGTGAGGAAGGCCTGGCCGGGACTGGTGGATGGTGAGGTAGCAAACGCCACAGCAAGGCAGAGAATGACGCGTGCCCTAATCGCTTAATCGCTCAATCGCTTCCTTAATATTAATATTAATATTAATATTATTATTATTATTATTATTATTATTATTATTATTATTATTATTATTATTATTATTATTATTATTATTATTTTGTTATATTATATTTAATATTTTATTAATATATTCACAATATTATTATTATTATTATTATTATTATTATTATTATTATTATTATTATTATTATTATTATTATTATTATTATTATTATTATTATTATTATTATTATTATTATTATTATTATTATTATTATTATGATTATTATTATTATTATTATTATTATTATTATTATTATTATTATTATTATTATTATTATTATTATTATTATTATTATTATTATTATTATTATTATTATTATTATTATGTCAGTTCAGTTCACCTCTAATAAGCTTATTTCAGTTCAGCTTTATTCAGTTCAGTTCAGTTCAATTCAGCTCCATTCAGTTCAGTTCAGTTCAGTTGAGCTCCATTCAGTTTAGTTCAGCTTAGTTCAGTTCAGTTCAGCTCTATTAAGTTCAGTTCAGTTCTAAAAAGTCAGAAAGAACAGGGGATATGAATTAAGGATATGATTTAAGTTCAGCTCTATTAAGTTCAGTTCAGTTCAGTTCAGCTCTAAAATGTATGTGCTTTTATATATAGTTATATAGAGGATATGAATTGGTTTACAAAAATACTTTTAAAAATTTTAGTTTTAATAAAGAGTATGGAGTAAATTTATAAAAATATAAAATTTTATTTTTGTAATATAATTTGGTGAAAAAATTAACTTTAAATATTCCACATTTATATAAATTTTGATTATTGATGTGTAAGTAAAAACAAATGCAATTGTTTTAGAAAATAGAAAATAGAATATAGATATTTGGGTGATGTCACATGACATCATTAAATGGTTAAAAGGTGAAATGAGAATGAGATGGTTTTACCAAAATGCAAGAAATGTTCTTACTTTAATAGAAGGAAGATTGTTTTAGAAAATAGAAATAGAAAATAGATATTGAGGTGATGTCACAATGTCACATGACATCATTAAATGGTTAAAGAGTGAAATGAGAATGAGGTGATTTCACCAAAATGCAAGAAATGTTCTTGTTTTAATAGAAGGAAGATGTCGGTAGTATTTTACTAATTCAAAATAAAAGTTGAGAACCTGAGATTCGTTGAAGTACATTTTTAACTAAAACAATTATATCATTACAAAAACTATGCTCTTTTGGTGTCAATTATTCGTTTGATTTTGATTAAAATATAAATGTGAAGGAGCGAGTATATACCAAAGCACGAGCATATTGAAAGTAATTAACCTGAGAATTTGTCGTATGAAAAAGAAGGGAACTCAAAATAGTGTGTTAAGTTAGTAAAAAGAGGAAAAAGGCATTAGGTTCACATTTACCAAAAATTGTACCACCACTAGTATGAAGCGATGAAGGTAGGCGTTATCAGTAGTCGCTACCAAGGAGGTGTATTTGGAAATAGTGGTAGCAGGCAGCTCCACCAAATGATATGATCTCCTGCCAAATCCAAATTCAAGATGAAAGTGACTGTTCATCTCTATCAACCCCAATGTGTGTTGAGCACTGCAGCTCACGCTGTCTGCTCTTCTTGTATCATTGTATGTACTTTTTTAATGCCCAAAATAAAACACTCCAATAAAATCATTTTATAAGAGCATTCACAATAGATGAACCTCTTAACACCATATAAAAGTATTTGACACGTTTTAAAGTTAAGACGGATATGTCCGTCGTAAGCAAGACTTACCGAGACCTCTTAGGGTTCATACTATGAACCTATCCTCTCTCTTACCTCTCTCTTACCTCTCTCCTAATCATTTTCACAATCCAATGACATATATATTAAAAGTATTTGCATGGACAAACCGGTTCATCGCTTTCCAATAATAAAGAGATTTGTATACAAACCTCTGAAAACTACACATACCCTCCATTTCAATTTACAAACCTCTATTGCTAGTACCATAGCCGCTTATCTTTTATTATGAACCTCATTTGATGATAACACTAGTGTAGTGTAATACCTCAGGAATTACCAGGTTGAGTGTTGTGGACACTCAACCGGATTTTTGTGTTACTCGATCAAGTAGGGTATCTGCTGGGTTGAGGTAATGGACTCGGTCGAGTGGGGGTTCAATCAGCCGAGTGGGCAATTTGATAAGGACCCTACTTGTTGGCACTCGATCGAGTTTATACAAAATAAGTCGAGTGAGTGTCCACTCGACCGAGTGGCCCTTTTACTCGATCGAGTAATTGTCGTGTCAGCAGTTTTGTGATATTTTCTCCGCGTGGGCCTTATCCCATATATAAAAGGATTACTTTTCTTTTGTTTCCTCCTGAACCTTCATTAGTAACTTAAACCCTCACAAAAACCCTAGTATCTCTCTCTAAACTCTCTAAATTCTTCTTGAGCATCCTTGCAGTTTTGGTGGGTTTTCATTCTATATCTATTTCATCTTTCTAAAGCTTTTTAAGTAATTCTCAACAATTATCTTATGATTCCTTTTTATTATGTTTTAAGTTAGAGTTATGTTTAATTATGAGTCATTAATATGGGATTAGCTTTCAATTAATTATTAAAACGAGATTAGTGTTGTTAGAATAACATATGTTGTTGAGATTAGATTATGATAATTATCTTAACTTAAATTATTGTTAAATGTATAGGATTTTAGGAAAACGATACTAGTTGTTGAGTTTGTGGTTATTTGACCTAGAAATTAGGGCAAAGTGTTATAGATTGGTTATTCATTGATTTGTATGTTGGGAATTGGGGGAAATTACCCTAGAAAGTGACTGTTGACCAAATTAGTGTAGGAATAGGGGAATTAGTGATAATAAGAGATAGATAGTCTTAAAGAGTTATGTTTGCTAGTAATTACTAATTAGTAGTAATAGCTACTATCATGACATTGTAGGTGTCGACTTTGTAGAGGAGCACTTCTAGCTTGTCTTGTGCTTGCTTTTTGAGTTGATTGCTTCAAGATAGATTAATCCTACTCGGTTTATATTTATATGATTGATTGATATGGATTAAAGTATGGTTCTGAAATATGGATTGATGTTGGATATGTATTTGTGATTGTGATACATGTTGGTGTTGGGAGTGGTTATTATATGGAGCGGTTGTGGAACCGGCTCCATAGACTCTAGCGTTGCTCTCATGGTCCCACCATGGAAGAGACAGTGCATGTAGTTATGATCTAGGTCAGGGCTGACCTACTGCGGTAGGGCTCATGGTGTCTACGGTGTGCCATGGACACGGCGGTGTGCTACTTGATGGCACCGCTTTGTGAGGACAGTGTGCTTTCCAAAGGCACCAGAGATGTGGGATAATTTTATTTTGATTTATTGATGTTGATTATGTACATGTAACTGACTGTGGTGTGTTTTTTATCTATCTTGACCCATACGATATTTTCGGCGTATGGCGAGTAGTTCATGAGTAGGTTTGTCGATGTTGATGATGATGTATGATGATGTTGATGACTTGCTTTGTTCGGGTTTGGGTCGATCATGAGACTTGTTTAGTTTTTGAGCTTTTAGACTTGACATTCTAGTTTGAGTTTGAGCTCTTTGAACATTGTTGTACTAGTTTGGTTGGACGTGTATTTGATTTTGAGACTTGCAAACCTTATTACTTTCGCTTTTACCTTTATGCTATTTAATTTTTTTTGAGACATCAATTTGGTACATCATACCCTCGGGAAACCTAGGTGTAGCACTCCCCCACATTCGGAAGGTTTTGCTTTAAGGCTTCGGGCGTGGTGGGGTGTGACAAAGTGGTATCAGACCGACGATCCTGAACCAAAAATCAATGAACCAAATGAATTTAGGGAGTCTAAGTTAAAATGAACCCAGGGTCAGATGATTGGAGCCAATCCGCTAAATTGGAAAACCTCCCTTATGGCACTACGACCCTCTCATCCTTCACCGGTCATTTAACATGGGTAGTTATAGGTTGAAAGCGATGTGAAGTATTATTTGTGCTTATGTGATGCTTATATCATGTGAAATCTGTTGGTACTTGTTGTTGGTGGTGTTGGAGTTTAAGATGATAAGGAAATGTGATATGATGAGAATGAAAATGATATGAGACATGTTGAGATACTCGTAAGTATGATTTTTGTTGGATTTTAAGTAAAATTTTGATTGGAATGATGTTTTATTAGCTTGTATCCGAGTTACACTCGATTTTAGACAATCAAATGGTCACTCAACCGAGTGGGTAATCAACTGAGCGACGGGGTTGGGAGGTAGTTTGATTTTTTTCACACGAGCGAGTGAAAAAGAGGATCGGCCGAGTATGTGTCCTCAAACGAGTTGATTTTTATACTCGGCTGATTATGTAACTTACTCGACCGACTATGGTCGGTACTCAAACGAGTGTGTTGTTAACTCGACTGAGTGAAGAGCCACTCGACCGAGTATGCTCTGTTTCCTGTGTATATGCTTGTTTTGTTAAGGAAAGTTAATGGAATGTTGGAATTTGTTTATTACTCTTATAATTATAGAAAATGGTTAGGAAAGCTAACGTAAAACCCTACGAGGCATAAGTGCGGAGGAGATAGGGCGGCTCATAGAGCTAAATGTCGCTCTAACCAAAGCTCTAAGCGGGATCCATCGTGCTCGACCAAGGACTCTCAATGCAACGGAGATGGGCTTCATAATAGCTCGTCACCGTCCATTGATGTATGAAGGGAGTGGGGCACCAAAGCTCCTCGCCATATGGAGAATGTGTTCGATGTCACCAGTTGTCCGAGTTAATGAAGATTAACCAAGTCGCTTTATACTTGGGAGGCAAGGACAGACTATGGTGGCACACCGTTCGTGATAATATAAGAGAGTGTTAAAAGAAAGGGACGAAGGAGGGCTACATTCTGTGGTCAAGCTTTAAGAGAGAGCTTGAGTATAAGTTTATCCCGGGGTATATTAGGAACTGATTGAGGACGGAGTTTTATACATTTAAGATGTCAAAGGGAATGACGGTGGATAGTATCACACAAATTTTATGGAAATCACTGATCATGTGGATGATATGCACATAAGTGACTCGGTCATGGCGGTGTGGTTTGAGATGGCGCTTAGCATCGACATAATGAAGAAGAATAAAGTAGTGGAAAGAGGAAGGCCGATAATGATGGAGGAGGTCGTATCATGTCTCAATAAGGGAGGCTTTTCTCATGGTTGGACCTTCTCTAGTAGTGGCTTTGGAGGGAGACCTCGCTATGGTGATGGTGGAGGTGGGTCTCTTCTGAGTGCTCCTATGCCAATGGGGATCCAATTCTTTGGGTGTGGCGCCATTGGCCGCAAGAGGCAAGATTGAACAAGTAGTGCGAATTTCATCAGGACATCTTCATTTAATCAAGCAAGTTTCTAATTGTCACCGGTACATTTCTAATTAATGGTTGTAATTATTTCGTTTTATTTGATTTGGGGGCCAGTCACTCTTTTATGGCCAAGGATCATGTTGCGACCCTAAGATTGAGGGAGGGAGAGAGTATTCATGATGAGGTATTCACTCTTTTGTGTCTTTGATTATTGGGTGTGTCAATTTCCCTACTAATTTGCTAGAATTTCCTTTGAATGGGTTTGAGACTATCATAGGAATGGATTGGTTGGGTAAATATAAGGTTTTAATAGATTGTAATCTTAGAAAAGTGACTCTTCAGGAACCGAAAGAGGTACTGGTATCTTACAAGGGTGCTACTGTTAAACCTCGAGTCAAGCTCATAGCGGCTATGACTCTCAAGGGGTTGTTGAGAAAGGGATGCCCTTTAGTTCTGTTTCATGTCTGTGACGTTAGTGTAGGTGAGCTAGTGCCGAGTCATATTCTGGTTGTTGAGGAGTTCACCGATGTCTTTCCAAGGGAGATTCTGGGGTTACCTCCCAAGAGGGAGATAGGCTTCGGAATTGAGTTTAAGACGGGGACATGACCTATATCTAAGTTGTCGTACCGTATAAGGCCAAAAGAGTTGGAAGACTTGAAGAAGCAATTGGTGGAATTTCTAGAGAAGGGATATGTCAAGCCAATTGTGTCTCATTGGCGCGCACCGGTGTTTTTCGTAAAGAAGAAATATGGTAGTATACGGCTATGCATAGACTACTCGGACCTCAATCGAGTGACGGCGAAGAATCGTTACCCATTGCCGAGAATTGATGATTTGTTTGACCAAATAAATGGGGCGGGTGTATTCTCCACGACCGACCTTCGATTGGGTTATCATCGGCTGTAGATTAGAGAAGAGGACATTCCGAAGATGGCATTCTGGACTCGCTATAGCCATTATGAGTTCATTGTGATGCCTTTTGGTTTTACTAATGCCTCTGTTGTTTTCATGGATTTAATGAACTGTGTATTTAGTCCATACCTTGATAAATTTTTAATTGTGTTCACTGATGATATCCTCGTCTATTACAAGAACCAAAAGAAGCATGTGGAGTATCTTAGGATAGTGTTGTAGACTCTGATAGATAACCAGTTGTTTGGCAAACTCTCTAAATGCGAGTTCTGGATCGAGAAGGTTTCTTTCCTTGGCCATGTGCTGTTGAAGGAGGGAGTGTATGTTGATCCGAGTAAGATAGAAGTCGTTTATTATTGAGTTGCGCCAAAGAATGTGTTTGAGATCCGAAGTTTCCTTGGGTTAGCGGGGTATTTTGGAATATTTGTGAAGGATTTCTCCAACATTGAAAAACCGATGACGGCGTTGATAATGAAGGAGAATCGTTTCAAGTGGGATGCGAGGTGTGAGTCGGCGTTCCTTAATCTCAAGGACCCTTTGATTATGGCCCTAATACTTGCATTGCCGGATGGGAGTGGGGATTTTGAGGTTTATATTGATGCTTCTAAACATGGTCTTGGATGTTTTCTTCAACAAAGAGGGAAGGTAATCACTTATGTTTCTCATCAACTCAAGCCTTATGAATAAAATTATCCTACCATGATTTGGAGCTTGGAGCGGTGGTATGCGCATTGAAGATTTGGCGTCAATATTTGTATGGGGCAACCTTTAAGTTTTTTTCAGATCATAAGAGACTTAAGTATATTTATACCCAAGAAGTGCTTAATATACGTCAAAGGAGATGGATCAAGCTTATTGATTACGATATGGAGATGGTGTATCACGAAGGGAAGACAAATGTGGTAGCGGATGCCTTGAGTCGGAAGTTGGTGCATTCCTTATGGATGACACTATATTTGATGAGAATAAGAGAGGAGGTGAAGGAGATGGGGTTTCAAGATTAAGATAGGTGGAGAGATGGGTGATTTTTTTATTGAACCGGAGTTTTATGAAGAAATTCGAGCCAAACAAGTTATTGATCCAATGATAGTTGGGTGGAAGGAGGATGTTAAGAAGTGTGAAACGTCTATGCTTCGGATAAATGAGGATGGTAACCTTCACTTTAACGATAGATGGTGTGAGCCCGATGACATTAAGGTGAAGAAGAAGGTTTTAAGGAAGGCTCATTGCTCGCTGTATTCCATTCACCCGGGAGGTGACAACCTTTATAAGGATTTGACGAAGACCTTTTGGTGGCCGGGTATGAAGAGGGAGGTAGCGGAGTTTGTGGCAAGGTGTCTCACTTGTCAAAAAGTGAATATCGAGCATAGAAAACCGCAAGGTAAATTTTACTCGCTAAGTGTGCTGGAGTGGAAGTGGGACTCTATATCAATGGATTTCATTGTTGGTTTGCCAAGCCCTTCAAGGGGGAATAATATGGTTTGGGTCATCGTCAAGCGATTGACTAAGTCCGCACACTTTGTACCAATGAAGGATACGTGGACTAAAGTGGATTTAGCAAATGCCTATCGTTGCCAGATTCTCAAGCTTTATGGGGCTTGTAAGGCTATCGTTTCCGATCGAGATGCAAGATTTAGTTCTAGGTTTTGGCAAGGACTCCAGGATTCTTTGTGTACCAAGTTGAAGATGTGCACGACATTCTACCCCGTTACGGTTGGGCAGACGGTGTGGACCATTCAAACTTTGGAAGACCTTCTTCATTCTTAGCTTGTGACTTAGAGTTTGGAGGGTCATAGAAGGATCGGGTAAACTTGATGAAATTCTTGTATAATAATACTTTTCATGCTAGCATTGGCATGGCTCCATATGAGGCTCTATATGGGAGGAAGTGTAAGAGCCCGATATGTTGGGATGATATTTTTGAGAAGGTGGACTTGGGGCCGGAAATGATCAAGGAGATGGTGGAGCAAGTTAGGGTGATCTGATTGAAAATAAAGACGGCTCAAGACCGGTAAAAGAGTTATGTCGATCTTAGATGCCACGATATCGAGTTAGAAGTTGGTGATCGGGTGTTGTTGAAGGTATCGCCGATGAGAGAAGTGATGAAGTTTGGAAATAGGGGTAAGTTGAGCCCAAATTATATTGGCCCTTTCAAGATCCTAGATAGCATGAGGAAGGTTGCATATCGTCTTGACCTCCTCAAGGCTTTGGAAAAGGTCCCTAATGTGTTTCATGTCTTTCAATTGAGGAAGTACGTAAGCGACCCATCTCATGTGCTCGTCAACGATTCTATTAAGGATGATGAAGCCCTCACCTATAAGGAGGTGCTTAAGGAGATTTTTGATCATAAAGTCTGGAAGACCCGAAGATGAGAGACAAAGCTTGTGAAGGTATTATGGTCAAACCATAATGTGGAAAAAGCTACTTGGGAGATCGCAGACTCAATAAGGGAGCGGTAACTCACCTTTTCGAGGTATGTTCGGTTACAGAGTCGTAAATAAATCAACTTAAAAGACAAGCACAAGATAAGCTAGACGTCCTCCTCTACAAAGTCGCCACCTACAATGCCATGATAGTAACAATTATTACTACTACTTATAAGCAAACAATATTCTTTATGACTAATTACCTCTTATTATCACTAATTTCCCCATTCCTACACTAATAAGGTCAATAGTCACTTTCTAGGGTAATTCCATGCTTCACTAAATCCCCAAATTCTCAACATACTAATCAAAGAATAACAATCTCTAACACTTTGCCTTAATTGAGGGAAATTACCCTACAAAGTGACTATTGACCTTATTAGTGTAAAAATGGGGGAATTACTGATAATAAGAGGAAATTAGTCTTATAGAGTCTTGTTTTCTTATAATTAGTAGTAATAATAGCTAATATCATGACATTGCAGGTGTCGACTTTGTAGAGGGGGGCTTCTACCTTGTCTTGTGCTTGCTTTTTGAGTTGATTGCTTCAAGGTTGGTTAATCCTACTCAGTTTATGTGTATATGATTGATTTATATTGATTATGGTATGGTTGTGACATGTGGATTGATGTTGGATATGTATTTGTGATTGTGATACATGTTGGTGTGGGTAGTGGTTATTATATAAAGCGGTTGTGGTTATGACCTGCATGTGGGGGTGACCTACTGCGGTAGCGCCCATGGTTTCTACGGTGTGCCCTGGACACTGTGGTGTGCTACTTGATGGCACCGCGTTGTGAGGGCGGTCTAACTTCCGATGGAACCGGACATGTGTGATACTGATATTGTGGTTTATTGATGTTGATTATGTACCTGTAAACTGGTCGTGGTATGTTTTTATCTACCGTGACCCATACAATATTTCTGGCATATAGCGAGTAGTTCGTGAACAGGTTTGACGATGTTGATGATGATGTATGATGACGATGACTTACTTTGTTCGGGCTTGGGGGATATCATGAGACTTGTTTAGTTTTTGGGCTTTTAGACTTGACATTCTAGTTTGAGTTTGCATTCTCTGACATTGTTGTACTAGTTTGGTTGGACTTGAATTTAATTTTGAGACTTGTAAATCTTATTACTTCCGCTTTTACCTTTGTACTATTTAATTTTTGGTGAGACATCAATTTGGTAAATCCTACCCTCGGGAAACCGAGGTATATCACTCCCTCACATTCGAAAGGTATTGCTTTAAGGCTCCGGGCGTGGCGGGGTGTTACAAAGTGGTATCAGAGCGACGATCTTGAACCTAAATCCTTAAAATCTTATCACACTTGCATATATTAAATTCACACAATTAAACCTAGAGAGAAGAAGAAGAGAAAACCCATCTTGCTCTTCAAATTTATTTGGGGGTTTTGCATCTAGTGTCATCTTATCTCATCCTCTACCTTGTAAGTTATCTTTAATATTTATAAGATTTAAATATTCATCTTTTAAGTCTTAAATCATCATATTTATAGAATTAACATGATTAGGTTTAAACCTAGAAGTTACAATAACTTGGCAGATTCGTAGCAGTTGTAATGTATTCATCTCTGAAACATTTGGGACGAGACTGGTTAATTTCAAGTCCAGTTTTTGGATGTAACATTTCATAGCCAAAGTTCTTATATTTTGTCCTAGGTTGTTTATTTCTGAACAACTATCTAGAATATCCGCGGATCTAATAGTATTGTAGAAAATGGTTTGAAATCTTGGCTTAAATGTTGAATCTATTATGGGTCTTTTTCATGTTAAAGAGCTATATGATGATAGGATTTGTAATTACTCAAAAATAATATTTTAAAATCCTCTTATGAATCGTTACTTTTTATGCGACGAATTCATCCGCTCTTGAAAATTTGTAAGTACACCTTTTAAAGGTTTGGAAATTAAGGAAGTTTTACCAATAAGATTCTTAGCTAAGAATATTTGGGTTCCAACCCAATTTGTCTTGACTTAGTTACGAATTTTATAGTGAGTCTATCTGTTTTATTCTGGGAAGTCGTAAAAGTTAAGTTTAGTCTTTAAGTAGGGATTGCTAATAAGTCGTGATGAGTTCTAGGTTATGTGCATGATTAGTTGATTGAGTATATTGTAATTACATATAACTATGTCATTTAGGTGACGGATTTGTGAAGGATCACTTTTGATTGCTTGATATTGGAAGTTGCTAAAAGGTAGGTATTTTCTCTACTCAACTCGGTTATTATGTGCTTATGTAATGTAGTTTTGAAATTGTGACAATGGTTCTTGATGTTGTGTTGGTTAATGATGATTGAGGATGTTTGAGAATGTTATTGTTTTAGTTTGGAAATGGACTTATGTTGTGACCGATACGGGTAACCGGGTTCCTTTGGAGGTGCCGTTGTATGCGGAGGGATGCCCAAAGCCTCCTCTTGTGGGCCCTCTAAAAGGGGCTTGTTCACATCTATGGTCCGAGAGATTGCTCTAGCACGTTTGTCGTGTGACTAGAGTACCACTTGATTTGTCGTGTAATTTGTAGTAAGCATGATTGTGGGCGCCATGTGATTTGTACCACGGAGCGTTAGAAGATGACCACGTTCATCGTGCGATTACAGTTCCTCGAGTCCATTTTCTTTATGCGGGATTGTTTGATTCGGCTACAATTGATACGTGGATGTGATGCTATACTATTGAAATATCTTAGACATTGTCACATTTGTGGTGTTATTTTTGTATTGATTATCCGTACTCGACCGTTTGGTTGACTACGTGTTTTGTTGTGTGTCAAAATTCTTTCTTAAACTATTTGCGGTGATCTACTTAATAATTTTGATTATTTGGTTATCTGTTAGACTTTCAGTTATATAATGATGATGCCATGGATGTTGGTGACGCTACGGGACAGGCTTGTCGTCATGCCGAAAGTCTAGCTTAGTCTGTATGTCACTAAACTTTGGACTTTATAATAATTGTGTTTTAATTGAAGTTTTTGATGCACTACCTCGGAAAACCGAGATTGTAGCATCTTTATTTACCTTGGCCGAGTGAATGGGGTGTTAGAGTTACAACATGTTTACACACAAACATCACGAGAGTCGAATGTACTAGCGACTTGATTGTATTTGACCTACAATCAACCACAATAATTATGTTCGACTCGCGTGTAGTCCATGGATGGAGGACTTACTATTTTATTTGACTTCGTTTGTTCCTAGATTTGCATTTTAATTTTATTTTAATTAACTTTATAAGGAAGGTATTTAAGCTTAGTAGTCTTTAGCTTTTAGAAAAAAAATTTAGTTTATGTAATTCTCTTAGAAATATATTTACTCTATAGCTATTATGACGAACTAATTTCTCGTTCTTGGTTCGTCAAGTAAAAACTATCGATTACGTAGTTGTGAGCATTACCTAGCATTACCCTTGAGTTTATACATTTTTCCCACTAACTTCTAATTTGAGCAATCTAATAGCTCGATATAGGGGTCATTTTTCTATTATTCTATGTGTCATATTGATGTACTCTTACTCAACATCAACACGTAAATAACCAAAGTTACTTTCAGGTTTAAACATAAGAGCTTGTTGAAAATCGTCATCTTTGCCTTCATATTATCAATAACTTTATTCTTCCAATCTTTTTTCTTCAGCTAACATAGCCATGTTGAACATTTGACGAGCTTCTTCTATTGAGTTAACCTAGCCCACTAAGCCAATATTTATTTTCTGCATAAACTCTTCGTAAATCAATGAACTTGTAAATATTTTTGGTTGGTGATGTAATACTCGAGTCTTTGTTAGCCTTAACTCAATCGATTGCTTGACCGATTGAGTAGAGGGAAACTCGATCGAGTTGATTGATTATGGGTATATTAGAGGGTCACTCGGTCGATCGGAGTGATCACTCGACCGAGTTAGCGGGTACTCGATCGAATTTGGGTTGACTCGATCGAGTTGGGTCACCTGTTGGGTTATATTGCTAATTCTTCAATGTGACTCGAGTGAGTGTCCTTGAACTCGGTCGAGTTGGTCCACTCGGTTGAGCAAATCCTTATACTCGACCGAGTAGGCTCGGCTGTCAGCTAATTGCGATTCATTCTAATTTCTTTAGCAAGGGGTTATAACATGATAACCTCCTTTCTAATCAGATTTACCGCTATCTATTCTCACCTAGCCTCTATCTAAACCTTCCTTACCCTCTCTAATTATGCTCTAATCATCTTCTTACTCATTCTTTGGAAATTATTCAAGATTCCTTCTCTTTGATTCATATTGTCCTTCTTAATTCTCTTGCGCATCCAAATCAGTAAGTTATCTCTTTCCTCTATCATTTGATTATCTTTAATCATTCTTGGAGCTAAAATTTGGGTAATTACATCTAGCTTTTTAATTAGATAAATTCTAGCGTTGAGATTTATTACATAAATTAGAGTATATTGAATATATTATACTACCTCCGTCCCGGTCATTTGTTTACCTTTGCTTTTGGCACAAAGACCAAGGAAAGGGGAGGGGACCATTTGTGGGTAGTGTCATAAGATGACAAGTGGACAATAGTCTCATTGGGTGATGAAATTACTCATCAAAAGTCTTCCCAATATAGAAAGGTAAACAAATGAATGAGACACCCAAATATGGAAATGGTAAACAAATGACCGGGACGGAGGGAGTAATATACTACTGATTCTTAGTAGATTGTTGTTATGATAGTAAAATTAGTCGAAAGTGATAGTATTTATAGGATTATGAATATTAGAGTAGGATTTAGGGATATGAGTAATGATAACTATCGTTGTCTGATGTATGTGGAGATTTTGTGGATGAAGAGTCTTATCTTCATCTTCCTTATACTCGTGGTTGCTTCCTACACTTAAACTGATGCCATTGTTGATGATTATGGTTGGATAGTTAATCATGTTGATGAATGCTTGGAATATTGAAAGGTAGGTACATTCTACTTGGATGATATGTATATGATTGATTGATGTGCTTTGCGATATAATTGTGATATGTTGATCGGAGTGGGGTGTGACGGTTGTATTGTGTGACTTGTGGCGTGCATAGGTGATTTTTATATGGAGTCGTTGCGAGAAACCGACTGGTTCGTATATATTTTCGTGTATGTATTAGAGTCTTAGTTTATTTTTAAATTTTTTGAAGTTCGTATTTGATTAGGAAATTGAGGCTTACATGGTGAAATGAGATGCTAGTTAGTACCTTTAAAAAATGGAATTTAAGTGAATGCTACTATTTATGTCATGTTGAGCAATGTGCTTGACAAGATATTGTGCAATAGTTTCTATGAAATTTAAGTTGAGAATAATGAGTTTGTATATATTTTTAAAGTTTGGCATAATTAGAAGTTGCATGGTTTAATTAATTGTATTGCCTTGGGAATGTCAATGAGTAAAATCCGTGAAAATTATTTGTCTATCTAATAATAGAAGAGTATTGGATGCGATATTGTGGAATGTGATAAAGATATAGTGTGTATCATTGTGACTTGAATAAGTTATATTTATCCGATAAGTGGGACATGTATGGATAACATAAGGGTATTTAGTAGTTGTAGATTTGAATTTATAAGTATAGCAAGTCCTTTCATCGTTTTAGTAGGATACGAAGGAATACCCCGGTAGTAGGTGACCAAAAATGATCATATCGCAACAGACAAAGAAAATCAAGACAAGACGAAATCAGATCGGCCCAAGAAGTTGGAAAAAATGTGATTTCAGACTACTACCCGATCGAGCGAACATCCACTCCACCAAGTAGGGGTTACTCGACCGAGTAAAATTGGGCATCATCTGTTCTTGTACTCAAACGAGTACATTTCGTACTCGACCAAGTCTCTCCTTACTCGACTGAGTGAATCGAGCAATCGATCGAGACGGTAGATCTAAAACCGTTTTTTATATTTTACTCGATACAATTCTGTTTCTCTTCATTTATCTTTCACTCACACTCCTTGCTATCTCTCTAAATCTTTATACTCACTCATCTTGTCACCTTCACTCCTCTCGTTACTCGAAGAATCTTCATCCTTTCATCATATATCCATCCTAATAAGGTTAATTGTCCTCTCCATTGTTGAGTTATTTTATTAATTCGGATTTTTGGTATTAGTGACCAAAATTTTAGTTTTGTTCCTCTTATTCTTGTATGAATGATTGTTTTGTCCTCCTAATTAATGATTTCATGTAAATAGCCTTGTGATTACCTATTCTTGCTTTTATTTTCACCTTCGTTTCACAATTCTCTTACCTTGTTTAAATGGTGTCTTGTTGATTCCAATTGATTGATTTCACTTAATTAGCCTTAAATCTTTCATTTTATGTAGAAATCCTTCATACAAATTCCATTTGTTCATCTTTCGGTGATTCATACCACCTAAATTATGCAAAAATAATGACAGCCTTATTTTCCCTTGTTGTATTGAACTATCCTGTTAGATTCATATACCTACTCATAAGACTCTTCTTATGATATACTAATTAACACTTTAATTAGTTTCCAAGATTTAGTGCATGCAAACAAAACTAAACAAAAAATAGAGAAGAAATCGATTTCCTCACATTGCTTAGGACGCGTAAGGGCACAAGGATAGGACTCCTTTATACCTATCCTTGTTGTTGAGCTATTCAATCTAGGGATGAACTTCCTAAGATCCAAGTGTAGAAGCACTGCTTTTGGATGCACCTAGACTATCCCACAAACACCTTCTACCTTGTATTAGTAGACATGATAAGAGGTTCCCTTAATACATATTATTACTACTACTAGTAATCTATCAAGTATGTGTGTGTATGAGATCTTAATAATACAACTTGATTGATTCAATTAATCTAGTGAGATAAGTTGTAGTATGCAAAAACACATGAGTGATTATGTGAGTAGAAGATGAGAACTTATTCTCTCTTGCTCATCTAGGAAGCCGTCGGACATGGGGCATAGTGAGGGGACAAGCATGCCTCACTTTTCCTCTTATAAAAGAGACAAGGGTAGGCTTTAGGTTTATTAGGGTATTAAGTATGTCTTAGCAATTAATCACAAAGCATGACCATCCTAATACCTAACCACCCAAAAACGGCTCCATCATGTAATATGGGATCCCATTTTAACTTTCACATTTTGTCATTTGTCATATGTATAACATGTGATAAATTGTATGTCATTGTATTTATAAAATTATATTTAACAAATTAAATACAATCTTCTAAAAAGTAAATTATACTTAACGCTTTAAGTGACAATCTACAATTATATGTGTGTAAAATTGTTTGTCTCACATGTAGTTAATATAATTTACAACTTATTGTAATCATATTTAATCAATCACTCTTATCTCTAATGTTTCATAAACATTATACAACTTTGATAATATAACATTTAATTACCATTATGTATCTCATATAATCATATTATAATAAGATGTAATTCTCATATACAGATTGAAATCATTCAATCCAAGGGAATAATTAATCTGTATCGTTATACAATTAATTAACTTTATGATTTGGGAATCGTCTTTTCGGTGTGACCTCAAGGTATCAACTGATCACCATCGTCATACGACGCTAATGTCAAACTCTAGTAAGCCAATCATTACCGATTAATGTGGATCAGTTGACTATAATTTTAATCATCCCTTTGTATTCTTGTTAATGAAATTTAATTAAGTGATCGCACTACTGTTGAGGACACTTACTCCAACAATATCCCACTTGTTCGCAACAAGTGTGCGTCACCAATTCTCTTGTCCTATTATAATCTCCCACTCAATGCAAGGTGTCTTGCAAGTCATACTTACATGTGATCATATCTTGAGTGGTTTCCTCGATCTGGAGAGTAATTGTCTGACCAGAATTATCCACCGTAGATACCTTCCGAGCGTGGCCACGCATTTCCAGTTCACTACTCTTCGAGTGGGCTTGAGATATTAGATAACTCTGTCAAGGGGTTGGACGATTCCTATCACACTATTCCCTTCGTACACTCACAGTTCTTCATGACCCAATAATTGCCCATTCACCCCTTTTTACAGAATGGCTTGGGGCAAAAATCAAAGTAAATCAGAAACTTTGTCGACTTGGGCGAATAGTCTCTAGTCTAAAGAAATGACTCAATAAGAATACTATAGTAGCTCTCGCCACGACGAGGCTTTATGAGTTGTCAGAATTCTATAAGCGGTCACTGCACGACAGAGTGTCCCATACAGTCTGCCTATGTGATCGACTAGTCATCCCTTATGACCCTATGGCACTTGAACTTGTCATAAATCGCATCACACTCCAGTCACTTCGAGACGTCACCTCATGTAAGCAACTAGGGGCCAAGGCTAGGTTGATCTAGTTCACTTTAATAGGGTTCAAAGTTGTCACTACAACATATTTGGATTTAACAAAGCACAAAAATGAGTTTTAGAAACTCAAATGATAAATGTGATTATCATATATGAACAATCAACACAATGTTATTACTTCATATCTTATAATCTAAAGTGTACAAGTTCCATGACATTTCATGACCATCTTGTCTAAATGCAATAAAAGCTTGGATAGTGGATATACCATATATTCATTTATTCCAACTTTATGAATTGCCTTTTCTTTCCATTCATTGTTATTCCTGTTGGAGCAAGTGTCCTCCACAATAGTGCATTTATATTATAAATCTCATTTTGGAATATTAGTGGGATGACTAGTATTTTGATACTCCACGTCAGTTGATTAACGTAAATCGATAACGGTCAGCTGACTAGAGTTAGACGTTATTGTCGTATGACGGCGGTAATCAACTGACCCCTTTCGGTCACCCCTATAGGATGAGACCCAAACAGAAATCTAATTATTTGTATACGATACATATTAATTAGTACTTTATATATATATTTGATATATGTTTAGTTACGAGAGTTATTTATTGGAAATTGAGTTACGAACTCATTCCGGATAAGTTTATTAGTCAATTATACGATAATTGACTGAATAAATTTTACGTCTTATTTTAATACGATTAAATAAGATTTAATTTAATGATTAATAGTTAACTCATTAAATTAGTTGAGATTATGCATATAATTTGAGGTAGAGGTGATTAGTTAATTATATTTACAAGGAGTTGTAAAATAAACTAACTAGGCATTGTGGGACCCATTATATATTGATATAATGATAAAATATCACTTAAAAGTTAAGTGTATATTATTTATTGATTTGAGTCATATAATTGTTATATGATCAAATTAACTCTTAATTATACAAGATAATTAATCATATGATTATAAGTATTTGTGGGACAAATATCAAAAATCAAAATGGACCACATGACACTAGTGGGTGCCGAAAATTGGTAGTGTACAACATGATGATTGTTGTTTCTTGTATTACACTACATCTTGTTATCATGTCATGTTTATGACACATGATCATAACCTTACTCACATCTACACTCAACCAATTTGCATGGGATTATTTTAAGCAAAAATAAGAGGCCACATAGGCCATGATGGCCGGACCATAGTGTCCTTAAAAGGACAACTTTGTTGTTCATTTTGGTGGTTGCTTGTTCATTCTTATTTTGTGCTTATCTCACTAAAATCCTCATCTCTCTAAAAACCTCTCAAATACTAATATTTTCCTATTACTAGAGTAGTAATAAAATCTAATATTAGTTCATCTTTTCACTTGTGTTTTCTAGTCAAAACTAAGTGATAAGTTTGGGTTCTCTCTTGGGTGCATCTAAAAGGAGGTCTTCTAGTTTGAAGATTACAAGGAGGATCATCTATTTCTTTCTAGCACAAGAACAACAAGAAAGGTGTTTCTTGTTGTGCCCATATAAACCGAAATTTCCCATTGTAAGGAAATTTCTTCTTACTTTTTATTATGCATTTTAATTTGCATGCATGTTACATAGATCTTTATTAAACACTAAATTAACAAGTAATTTAGTAACTAATTAGAGGAGTCTAATTAGGGTCTATGAACTTTCATGTGGTATCAGAGCTAGCTTGTAGCATGCATGTTGATTTTAAGCATTAAAATCGGGTTATACGATAACTTGAGTAAAAATCGAAAATTTATGTTAAAAATGGTTTTCACGAAATTTTATGATTTTCATGTATACCTACTGACCTCAAAATGTTTGTGGTCAAATTTGGTGAATTTACGAATTAATTTGCTATTTATTATGATTTATGGCCTTTAAAACCGAGTTAACATGCGGTTTTATGTTAAAAGTTAACTAAAAATAGTTGCATGTTGAATCTGGCCTCAAATTTTTAATATGTTCTCACATGCATGGTGTACATATTGTATGTAAATTTTCGTGACATTTAGTCATGTATTGCATGGTTATTGATTTTTATTGGATAAAAATCGATTTAAAGGAGTTATTTTGTTCTTAAAATTGAAACGAGACTTTATGGAGTTCAAAATTTTTTGTACAATTTGAAATATTATTTATATCATTCTGGTAAAATTTGAAAAAAAATTTCATCATTTTACTATTTTAGTTGGTTTTTATTTGATAAAAACCGATTATTATAAAGCTATTTGTTCATAAAATCATTTCAAATTTTTTGGGCAAATGTTTTTTGTTATTGAGGTTCCTGGAAGTGTTCCAGTATGTACAAATTTTTTTGTTTCAATTTTAATGATTGTTAATTTTATTTTGGGTTTAATTCAGTTATGAATAAACCTCTTTAAATAGCAAATGCGATCAATTCAAACTAATTAAATACAAATGAAATTAGTGGGGACTAATTTTGAGTTCTAAATCAGTTTAGATAATTATTTTGAACTTAAATACGATTTAAGTGTTGATTATTGATTTTTAGTAGATAAAAATCGATAAAATTCGTAAAAACCGAGCTAGAATGAACATGACAAGTGTTGAGGGTGATTTGGCATGATTTTACAGCATTTTTATTTATGTTGTTGAATGAATGAATGTCATTTATTTATTTTATAGCAAGTTGTACCTAGTATGGCCTAGATTATTTTTAATCGGTATTACCCGTAATGTAAGGGAATACCGATTTGGTTGTAATTTATTGCGATTTCGTATCGCCGTTTTGTAATAATTAATAATTTCATTTTTTTTTAGATCAAATGTATAATAGGGATTTGCTATGTATTCATTTGTATTTTTAATTATTTATTATGAAGACGGCGATTTCCAAAGTCGGTGTTCCAAAAGACGGTGCCATATTGGAAGGCGTTCCATGAAGAGGCAAGGGACCAAGGAGTTGGTTTCCGATTTGTAATCATCTAGTTAATTAGATTAGCTAGGTGGCCATACTAGGATTTAATTTGATTGCTTGCTTTATTTTTCCGCACATGCCAAAATCACCAACATGCATTTTATTCATCGATTGTCAATTCAACGTTATTCAAAATTCACCGACTTAGTTCACTTATAAGGAATTAATAACTAAAATTGGCAAGACCTCTCACATAACTTAAAAAGAATTGAGATTTAGCCTTACCAATTGAAGCACCTATGAACCCCGTGTTAATTAGAACAACCACAACGTGGACCTTTTTACCTCGGGTAAGTAGGGTGATACGATCACACGCCTAAATTGGGTTGGACTCAACAAGATAAGCGTTATCTTGGGACTAGGAGATGGGTTTAGTTGAAATCCGTCGACCGAGAGTTCTAGGAGTAGAATTAGTCAAAAGTTGACTTACCGTCTTTTACATAAAGTTGCATAACATGTTCTTTTGTCTAAAATGCGGGTCTCGGAATCGCTTATATAATTTCGTGAGGGGTCATTATATGAGTGACTTTTTTAAATTGGTTATACAAGTAAAATTGATTAAAACAATGAATGTTAATATTTCCTAATTTTGTTGTAGTTATTCATAATTCGCAATGGCAAACAATAACAACCCCGTTCAACTAGGAAAAGACTCATGGCTAAGGTCCGTTATGGACAAATGCATCTTAAAAGACGATGGAACTAATTTCGTCGAGTGGGAGCAAACGATCAAGAGCGCGGCGTTATCGGATAACGTTTTGCGCTACTTGACCGAGGCACCTCCAAATGAACCCGGCCCAAGGGCCACTAATGCGGCCAAAGACGCCTATGAGGAATACCTTAAGGTAGCAAACGACGTCAAGATGGTCTTGATTTGGTCGATGTCCTCAACCCTTAAGCAACAATACATCACCCTTGGAGCATATGAGATATTCTCTAGGGTGACGTTGGCTTTTTCTCAATCACCCGAGATTTGCCAATATAATGCTATGACTAGGCTTTTTGAAGCCAAGCTAGAGAAGGGCCAAAAGGTTGGCCCACATGTGCTTAAGATGGTGGAACATGTTGACACTCTAGATCGTCTAGGGGTCAAAATTCCTAATAAGCTAGCGGTTGGCCGCATCCTTCACTCACTTCCTCCCAAGTTTGCCCAAGCTAGGGCAAACTATAACATGCATGGCATGGATAAGAGCTTTCACGAGCTCCATGCTCTCCTTACCCAAGTCGAACGGGCTATGGAAGCAAGTGGGAGTGAGCAAAGGGACGTTCTTTCAATGAGATTGAAGAACTTAAAGCTAGGGGTTCAAAAGGGGAAGGGAAAAGCTAAGGCTTAATTTAAGAAGCAAGGAAAGGGAAAGGGCAAAGCTATAATGTATAGTAATGCCAAGGCTAAGGGTAAGAAGCACGCCGAAGCCGAATGCTTTTATTGTAAAGGCAAGGGACATTGGAAACGCAATTGTCCCAAGTATTTGAAGGATAAGAAGGACGTATGTGTGACACCGTCAGGTAT
>JAIUZE010009770.1:0-10392 GCA_022085475.1 Heliosperma pusillum | reverse complement strand
CTTGGAATTGACGTAACTTCTTCGTTACTCAATAGAATTTACGTAAGTTTATCGTAATCTTCCTCCCGTACCTTCCTCTATCCGCGTAGATGTTAAAATCATCGTCTTTCTCGCTTTTCAAACTTTCCGTCTTTCTCAGGATGAACTTTATTCATCTTTTTACGATCTAATTGTAGGTGGCGACCTCCAAGATCCCGACAAAGACTATTTCCTTATAGAAGAGGAGCTTGACGATCATTAGAGACGCTCAAAGGTAACGGTGAAGGGTTACTCGGTATTACTTACGTGTTTTTACATGTTTATATGCTAGAAAATCGTATTAGATTACGATTAGGAAGTTTAGATACCATGCTATGAGTAATGAATGATGTTATATGATGATTATTGATGATATATGTTGATTGTTGATGATTATTGGAAGTATAATTGAGTTTTGAAATGAATTGGTTGAGAATTGGAAGCGCTCGGGTGAAGAAGTGTTCCCAGCCGGTCGACCGGCCGCCGGTCTGACCACCGGCTGAGAACACTCCAGAAACCCATTTCTGAAACTTGGATTTTTGTGTAAGAGGTGCTCCAGGCCGGCCAACCGGCCACCGGTCAACCCACCGGCCTGGAACACATCAGTATTGAAGTTTTGAGTTTGGTGTGATTGTCTGTGCAGGTCGACCGGCCGCCGGTCGACTGACCGGCCCAGACCCCTTTTCTCTGTTTTTGAGTTTTTGCCTGTGTTCTGAGCCGGCCCACCGGCCGCCGGTCTCCAGCCCGGCCTGGAACACGGCTGTACATTTTTCCTTCAACTTCTAAAACTCGTAATTTATATTAGTTCGCATGATCGGTTTGTCGTATAATTTTACGTAATGTCTTATAATATTCATGTTTTGGTTATACGATATCTCTTTCGCATGTATCACATGTTTGGTGACGGTTTTCGATATGTTCCCACTTTGAGTCGGTTTTTACAAATGAGTCGGTTTGAGCACTATTTTGTATGGTGCTTTGTATTCTCATTCCCTTGGCTACCTTCCCGTTCGTAAGGCTGGAATGTCGGAACGGAGAGGTATCCTACTGCTTAAATGCATGTGTTAGTGGGCATACGACGACGTTGTTGGGAGTTGAACGCTATGCGTTGTTCGACCCGGCCGTCAAATGTTGTGTACTTGCGAGGTGGTGTTATTTGCATGTAGCGTACCGCATGTTATGAGGCTTGAGCTGTTTTTCCGCCTCTTTCGTGAATTGATCTACCGAATTTGGGGTACTCGGCATGTATATTGTAAGCCCGAGTCTTGGATGCGAAACGTTTATCGCATGTCGAATCGGAAAATGGTTTATTCCGAGATCCTGGCCAGGTTTAGACTAGGACCGGATATTTATTATCGTCGTGCTACCAGGAGGAAAATAGTCTACATAGGCGAAATGTAAGCATCGCGTATGAGTTCAGGGAAATGTTATCCCGTGGATGCCTTTAATCATTCTTGCTGGGACACGATGCTAGTGCGTTTCATTTACCGTGAGATTGTCGTCTTGTGTCGTTCTTGAATGCGTGATTTCATGATATAGTTCATGGTCATTGCATGTTTGGACACCGTCATTGTCTTGGTTCGTGAATGGATGACAATATGTTGTATTTACTATGATCATCGCATGACTTGAATGGTTTTGTCTGTCGAGTCTCAATCTTATCAATCTTATACCGCTAACGGTGAGATGCAAGCCCTAGTGAGCGTATTCGATTGCCTAAGAGTGTCTATCCCGAGTCTTGGAATAACATGATGGTTACGGATTTTGATTTCTATATGATCTTATCTTTATATCTCGGATTGCCTATTTATTCTTATCGCAACTCACATGGATATGTATATATATGCATGCTTTCCTTTCGTATTACCTTATGTGTACGTTTGATGTAATATGGCTGGGAGAACCCGGAGTTACTCCCCACTGACTGTGGCATTCATGTTTTTCATGGATGAACAGGTTGCTTGCTATGGATGACTTTTTGGATACGATATTTTGGGGTTCGGGTGTGAGCTAGCGGGCGTTGTCCCTGGAAGTTCACCTCTAGACGATAGTAGCTAGTTTTGGTTAAACACTTGTTATTTGCTAACATTTTAAGAGACCCCGTCTCTTTATTGTATATTCCGTACTTAGTTTGTAATATTTTGACACTCCTCGTTTTATTTAACTTGCATGTATAAAAGTTTTTAAAAACTACCTATTTCCGCATTATAATTCGCATGCTTGTTTGATTTATTATTCCGCATTCGCGAGGGTTGTCACAGCGGTTTGAATGAAGAACAATGCCTTAGCATCTTTCTTGCGATTCTCCTTCAATTGCACATCGGGTACGTCCGGTACCGGGTCCGGTTCATCATACCCGTTCTCCACTATGCCCCCACAAATCTTGGGATCGAAACATAGTCTTCGTTTTAAGACTCTATAGATGATATGTTTCCCCTTTAAAGATGAGAATTAATGGTTGTGATGGCCCATTTGTACCATGGCCAACCATTTTTTTTGCTAATCACTCTTATTTTTTTTGTTATGATATGGATCAAAACTTGACGTCTGATACAACTAATGTTTGGTAAAGAGGATCAATTAAGAATATCTATAAAGGAAGATTGTAATAGTTCGAAATATATTGAGAAGTTTTATTATTATTGATATACAATATATTTAGACCGATTCCCCTATTCGTTCTCTTCTATTTCGACCGTATTTAATGCGTTTTAGCGTCGGTTTTATTGCATTTTGCCTACTATCACGCTTTACTTTCATATCATGAACTTCCATCTCGTTTTATAGGAAATATGCCAAAAGGAGTATGAGACAGGATGAGAAGAAAGACACCGTCACTAAGCATATTAAGAAAAGAAGAAATGAAGAAAAGAAGAGAAGGAAAGGGAAGGGGAGTCCCAGCCGGTCCAGGCCGACCGACTGAGCACCCCACCTAGCCCAACAAAGCAAGAAAGAAAGAAGGAGGAGCATGGAGCCACAGCCGGTCCAGGCTACCGGCTGGGGGAGTCGACACCAAGAGTAATAAGGAAGGAGGAGCAACGAGTCCCAGCCGGTCCAGGCCACCGGCGGCCGGCCGGGGAGACGACATGAAGAAAGAAAGAAGAAGAAAGGAGCAGGGAGTCCCAGCCCGTCCAGGCCACCGGCGGCCGGCCGGCCGACTAGGACCCCCAGTCCGCAAATTCAATCTTTCTTATTTTGAACCTTTAATCCCATAAACCTATAAATACCCCTCTTTTAATTCATTTCTACACACAACCCAAGATAGAAGAATCCTAGTAATTAGTAAGAATATCTCCCTATTTGGCAACCTAATCTCTCTTAATTAGGTACAATTACTATTATTTCTAGTAGTTAGCTACAATTACTCCCGCCATCTACAATTACACAAATATTTTGCTTTGGTTTCTATATGTTTTTCAAAGTAAATAGAGCAAAAATTTGCAATCTGTTCCGTTAAATACGCATTGCATATAGAACCTTCAACCCGAGCTTTGTTACTAATTTTCTTCTTCATGTGATTAAGAAACCTATTCAATAATTGGTGGGATTAATAGTTGTTAAGACTAGTATATAAATATTAAATTAATTATATAGCTAGTACGATAATAGTTATAATTTAATTACTAGTTAACTCTTACTTTAAAATGGATACATCCACCTATATTGGACAGGGCCTCCAACTTTGGCTTCGTAAGGCAAATGTATCGGTACATGCTCCATGGAATTAAAAAATGATGGAGGAAAGATCATCTCAAACTTACACAATATATCTGGTATTTGCTCCTCAAGATGAATCATGTCACCAACACATATTGAAGACGAACATGAATCTCGAAAAAATTGACTTATCTCAACAATTGCATTCCACACGGGAGTGGGGAGGAGATGTCTCAAAGATACAGGTAATAATCGTTCCATGAAGATAAAACAATCATGACTTTTCAAGCCTTGCAACTTTAGCTCCTTCATATCAACATATCGACTACAATCGGATGCATATCCGTCAGGAAATTTTAACTTTCTTAACCACTCACATAATACCTTCTTTCGAGCTTTGTCAAGTGTAAAATAGATTTTGGCTTAGACTCATCGCTACGAATGTGAAGTTTGGGACGATGACAAATTGTCTTCAAGTCTTCTCGTGATTTAACAGTATCGCAAGTCTTTCCCTTTACATCCATAATCGTGTGAATCAGTTGCTCAAAGAAGTTCTTTTCTATATGCATTACATCCAAATTGCACCTAATTAACATCGTCTTCCAATAAGGAAGATCCCAAAAAATGCTTCTTTTAAACCAACCAATTTTCTTTTTTTCACCTCATCCGTCTCCGCTTTAGTACAATCAACAGTACAAGACAAATCACAAACCATATCCGACACCTTATCCCCCGAAAGTCGATCTGAAGCATAATTCCGCTCCACTTTACCTTTTCTGAAATCTTTTTTGTTACTCCTAAAGTCATGCCCCTCCGGTAAGAATTGTCTATGACAATCAAACCAACTCACTTTTCTGGAAAAAGGAAGCGAAAATTCTTTGCTTTGGTACATTCAACAAGGACATGCCTTTTTTCCCGCGGTAGACAATCTAGATAGCATACCGTAGGCGGGAAAATCATTAATGGTCCACAACAGTGAAGCTCTTAGTTGAAAATTTTGCTTTAGTGACACATAATATGTTTTCACACCCACTTCCCACAATTGTTTCAATTTTTCCACCAAAGGTTGAAAATAAACATTTAAGGCGGTTTTTGGATTATCAGGACTAGGAATAATTAGTGACAAGAGGATGAGTTGTTTTTTCATACATAACCAAGGTGGTAAGTTGTATGGAGTGACCATTACGAGCCAAGAAGAGTACTTTTTACCGTACTGACCGAATGGAGCAAAACCATCAGTACACAGGCCAAGTCGCACATTACGGGGTTCCTCGGCAAAGTCGGGATAAAGCATATCAAACAGCTTCATTCCTCTCCATCACTCGGATGACACATCTTTCGTGGAGTACGAGGATTTTCCTTGTGGCATCTTATTTGCTCGGCAATGTTTTTGGTAGCAAACTTTCTTTGAAGTCTAGGAGCTAAAGGAAGGTAAGTTACGGGGTTTTCGGGTATTGGTTTCTTACTATTTTCACCTCTCATTTTTTCATTCTTTCCTTTTTCACCCTTCAAGACAATACTTCCCTCAATTGTCTTATATCTAGCCTTTTAACATTTCCTACACTTGTCAAGCAAGGCATCATCCTTCCAAAAGAGCATACATCCTTCGGGACATGCATCAATCTTGTAATGCGAAAGTTGTAGACCTTTCACAACTTTTTTGGTATTGTAGAATGATCGGGTCATGACATTATTATCGGGAATAACATACTCAATCAAAGAAGCAATTCCATCAACACAATTAAATGGGAAATTGTACTCACATTTGAAAATTACTATCTTAGAGGCGGCTTCTAACAATGACATTTTGCTCCTTTCATATAATGATTTTTCAGAAGCCTTTAACATGTTAAAAAGGCTTTTGCTTGTGGGTGTGGTTATTCTTCATTCATTGGTATATGATCATTATTGAAAATATTAGACTCAAAGGCATCAACTACCATATCTCTATATAGGTTCTCATTTTGTGGGATTTGAGATTGTTCGGGAAGTGAAAAATAAGATTCTCCATGAGAAATCGAGTTGTAGTAGTTTGGAAAAAACCCGTTTGTATAAAGATGTTCTTGAACCTCAATGTCATGTAGATATTTCATGATTTCCCTTTTTATACAAAGACACCTAAGTTTGTTTACTACTAAATCATACTCATCTTTTTGTTTAGCAAATTCAATAAACTCGGCAACCCCCTTTATAAATCTAGCAATAGGACGTCGTTTCGTATCAAGTCTTTCTTCGTACATCCATGTACGTTCCAATATCTTCATTTTAATCTAAACATTAACCCACACAACAATAATTTCAAATTAAAAGATAATATTAGTAACTAACTAACATATAACATCACCTTAATGAGTGAAAAATACTAGCAAAACTAACAACACTAACACTAACATAACCATTATCATCATCATCAAAACCAAATACTAACACTAACACTAATCAAAAATACATATACTAACAAAAACAATACTAACACTAACACTAACCATTATCATCATTATCAATACTAACAACACTTACACTAATCAAAATTACAAATACTAACAAAAACAATACTATCTACACTAACACTAACCATTATATCATTATCAAAAACCCAATACTAACAACACTAACACTAATCAAAATTACAAATACTAACAAAAACAATACTAACAACACTAACACTAACCATTGTTAAAAACCCCCAATTAATCTAAGGATTAAAATTACACCAAACATATAACATCTAAGAACTAATAATCATCACAAATGTTTATATAAACATATAAAATCAACTTAATACTAGTAGAACTAGTTAAAAAAACAAACTAAAATAATTTAAGGATTGAAATTAGAACAAAGATATTATACCTTCAACAATTAGAACAAACAAAGCAACACAAGACGAAGGAGACGACAAAAATCCGGCCGTGGTGGTGTCGGAGTGGTGGTTGACGGAGTGGAGTAGTGGTGGTGTCGGATTTTTGTAATATGGAGGAATGGTGTTAGGTGGATTTTAGGAATTGGTAAAGTATGATAGTGTTTGGTGGATTCGCGTTTCCCGGAATATAAACCAATTTGGCGACCGAAATTGGTAGTCGCCAAATTGGCGACTGAAATCGGTCGCCAAATGACCTATTCAGTCGCCAATTTGGCGACCACTTTCGTTCGCCCGTGTTTTTTTCCAAAAATGTTAAAGATTGTTTCAGTCACCAATTTGGCGACTACTTTCGATCGCTCGAGTCTATTTTCAGTCGCCTAATTGGCGACTACTATGATCAGTCGCCTAATTATAGGCGCCTGAAACCAGAATTCTTGTAGTGAGTCTATGCTTGGGTGCTTCCTTTGGGAGCCGGATTGGTTGGTGATGTGGTGTTGTTTGCTGCTAGGATTAGCATTACCTTGAATTTAGTATAGAACTTGTATATAATACGTTCATTTTCATTTCATGTAGATTGTACATACATGTTTAGATCACGCATGCATTTGCATTGATTTGTAAATATAGTCTTGGAGCCTAGGTGGAGGAGTCATGTTGACAATGATATTAATGTCGAACCCTGATTGGGCCTGTCGCAAGCCCTGGTCAAAGATAATTACCCAGACTAGGTTAATAACAAATTAATGTAATTAGGGAAGTAGGGGTCGATCCTCAGGGAGATGGTGTTTCCTATAGAATGTGAGATGTCTTGCAATTGGCTCTTATCTAACGAGTATCTGGGTTTGAGGTTTTTATTTCTAAACTAATAAAAAGCATAAATGAAAACAAAATAAAAGCAAATCAAAATGAAAACAATAAAGCAGGTGATGAATTAACAATGATAAAAGGATCTAGGGAAATAGGTTCACACATGTAGATTAACATATTGATGAAATTGGATTTAGAACATGCAAATAATTTATTGTGAGTTCGTAAGAATGATGTGTTCATTACAATCATAGATCAGATGGTCTAGCAGGCTTTTAGGCAATTTACTAGGTTTTAATCTACCATGTCATGCTTTGTCTGTTCAATTCACGTATTTCTACCTTGGAAAAGAATTCCATTTTAGTCAATGATTTTGATCAGGAATCGTTAACTATCGTTATAGTCCAAACATGCATAGACACAACGTTTTATAAGCACAATTTCTTTTATCCAATTATCATCTTTTAATCAACCTACATGGCTACCCTACACCCTAGAAAAAGGACTACTCACTCATGGCGATGTTTAAATCTAAGAAGATGTTAATAATAAAACCTAGGATAGACATGTTTATTTGGTTTTGACAGTATTTTAAGACTCTTTAATTGGCGATAATAACGACGCTAAATTGACAATCTAGGGAAACGAAATGATTACAACGATATTGAAATTGAATCTAAAATAACATGTAAAGAAAATAACAATCAAATAAGAAATATAAAGACTTTAAACAAAAGATAAAGTAGGAATACCTTGATGACGATCAATATAAACAACCGTAATAGAAATTCCTTGCATAGAATAGTCGATCCACAAATTACAATACTTGAACCACGTAAAGGAGATTACAAAGATGGAACTTTTATTGATCTAGGCTAAGGATTTGATGTAGAAAAGACAGAAATAAACTAAGAAACTAAAGACGAAAAAGGAAGAAGAAAATGATCTAAACTAGAGAAGAGAGGCTAGGTTTCTGTCCTCCTAATTTAGGGTTTTTGTAAAGAGAGAAGTGTTTCTAAATGTGTGTGAGTTGTTTAGATGTGGTGGCTGAGGCATCCCTTTTATAGCAGTAGAGTTTCGTGGGGAAGGGGTCATGCATTGAACATATAGGACAAAATAAAGGAAGTTGAAGCAAAATCTCGCATAAGCAAGGATACCTGATCGGGTACACCACTTACCCGATCGGGTATGTAGTGATCTTGGCCAATTGACTTTCGTTTCATCTCCCTTGCATATGACTTGACTTTCATTATCCCCCTTGACCTCTTGAGTCGGGTTTGTTGATAGGGTTTGATGTAAAATGATGATTTCTTCACCTAACTGATCGATCTTCTGACAACTGCGAAATCGTCTTTGCTTCTTCTTTCTTTTGAATAAGTGAACCTTCTTGAAATGCCTTTGACTTGGTCAAGCTTGCTTCTTCAAATCGTCGAGTTCTAGGCAAATGCTCGGGAATATAGAAAAAGGGCGTAGAAACGTAACTTTCCCTACAAAACGGGTTAGAACATAGGAATTCGCCTAGAAGACGATATTAGCTCATAAAATGGCTTAACAAAGCACAAATGATTGTGACACCCTCAAATTTGCGGAAAGAAAAAAAATAATTTAAATACATAATGAAGGTGTCTGAAATAAAAAGGGTCATTACAAAACGTAAATAATATTCTACAAAAGCAATATACAAGACGGGAGATATATCTCCCGTATAAATACGGAAATGAAAGAGTGTATAATAATATACAATCTAAGAACCGAATATAGGTCCAAGGTAAATACTTCGCTCGCTAGCTCGTCAATGTACCCCAATTATGCATTCACCACCTGTTCGACCGCATTAAATATAAACACGGAAGCCACAGTCAGTGGGGAGTAACTCCGAGTTCTCCCAGCCACGAAATGTCGAGTTTAATGAAACATGAATAACATAAAAGCAATGTATATGAAAAAGACAAAACTTAAACATATATGATATGCTTTTCATGTTATGAAACAAATAACTAACAAATAACCTAGCATGTGAAAGCTATCATGTGAAACCGATAATAAACTATAACTCGAGGTAGGGAAGCTGGTATGCTAGCTCAGAGGTTCCTCTCAGAAACATGGCCCTGATACACTCAAACCCTAATCAACACGTAATCATGTGAATCAGTTAACAATCGGTAATCCAAACTCTATCAATCTTAGCCGGCTTGCATCTCACCTTCTAAAACTCATAGACTCATACAAACATGAAAGACCAATCCGTCTAGAAACAGGCATAAGGTCTTAGAATCAGTCAATAGTAGACTTGTGAACTAGAGGCTATACCACAAGGTAGGAAAACATCCTAGTCCTAGACTGATCAGACCTAGCGACAACAGCTATTCCATTCCCCGTCCCATGACATAACCGTACATGAGAAAATCTACTAGGCGACCCCCTAAGCAGAGATGGCTAGTACTTAAGCTGGCTCCATTTCCAAAGTGGAACTAGGCAGCCATGCCCCGACTTGGATATAAACCCACCAAGCCGAGACACAAAAGCTATCAAGCGGCAAACTCCGTATGCTCGTTAAAGATAGTACGGGCCTATCAATGTCATGGTCCAAGCTACTCATTTAGAATTAGAATGGTCAAGACGCCATATATCCATAATTCTCTATGGGTACTTAGTCAACACGCCACCAACCATATAATTAAACCAGTCACGGGAAAAACATCCTATCATGTGACTAATTGCATATCAATAATAATCAAATATCATATCGCCTCATATCTACTAAGGCTAATTCATAATTAAATACAACCTCACTTGAAGACAAATCCCCGAACCGAGTCCCGCGACGGGTCATCAGTCAAATCGGGGCTGACTAGATCTTAGTTTGACCAAACCCGTTGGATCAAACCGGCTAGAAACAGAGTCTTTTCCACATAGACATAAAATCAACATATTCATTACATGTTATTTCAATAAAACTTCTAACATGTGAATTATTAAATCTTACGTAAAACCCCGCTTGACTTAAAGGATATCAAAATAACCTACGATCTCGTCTTATAATTTCT